>APFE031271643.1:0-14003 GCA_000404065.3 Pinus taeda | reverse complement strand
GCCATGCCCCAAAGTTAGCGAAGTGGATCAATCCTCAGAATTCTGAATGGAGGTGGTGGGCCCCGGTAATATCAGGATGGGATCCATGGATGAGCTCAGTTAGACAGGTGGTGTGTTCCAGATTCTTCATGGACATGTCCTGGTCCGAACACGGTGAAGAGGAGTTGACCTGGGATAGAGCAGGCTCTCGGGGCAAGTGGCGCTCCATGTAAGGCGTGTGCTTCCAACACATTGGAGCGGAGAATCCTGGTTGGTAGAGAGTGGACGGGTGGATAAGCATTTGAGGGGAGGCTCGATGGTACTTTGTTCGAGGGGAGGATTGTTGGGTATACGACCAAAGTCCCACATTGACCAGAAGTGGGGAGGATCATGGGTATATAAGGATGGACAAATATCTCAATTGTTATGAGGCCTTTTGGGGGTAAGTCCAAAAGCAAATCCATGAGGGATTAGGCCCAAAGTGGACAATATCATGCAATTGTGGAGATATGTGGTGTCCAGAGTCCTTACAGGAAAATGGGATTAGACTGGAATAAGATACCTCCATCAGAAGGTAGGCCCTTCTTGACATAGCAAGTGTTTTTTCTGCAAATTGAAGGTAACCTGGAAACTCTACTTCGCTATACCTGGGGGCATGCAAACCTTTTGTACGCAAGTAAAAAATGACCAGTGTAACTCTAACCCCATAGTTTTGCTGACCTCAGTTTCTTAAGTTAGGTGATTGGTCGGATCGACCATTCACCTTTGCAAGGGCCAAATGGAACTGGCAAAGTAAAGGAAGAGTTTTCCTACCTAACCCCAGTAGTTAGTTAACCCCTAGGACAGTAGTTGGTCATTCCTAGCTTTCATCCGAAAGGTAGCGGAGCAAAGTTTTGAATGGTGCAAGGTCCCTAAAAAATGAACCTATTGATGAGACATCCTTATTATACAACTAGCACAAGTAGTTTTACGGGAAGTTCAAGCTCGTTAAAAAATAAACCTAGCAATGAGCATATGTTCCACCAGATTTTAAGCTCATTAAAAAATGAACCCACCTCCGGTAAAAAACCATTGCGAACGCATTATCATCAACTTTTGAGCCCTCGTCGAGTTCTTACCATCACCTCCACTCTGATTTAGCTGATCATACACCTCCATTTCATTGTTTACTCCTTTTGAGGAACAGCTACTACGAGTGATTACGTTAGACATCCTCTTTACACTTCCATGATTGGAAAGTTCCAAACCTTACCTGGAACCAGCTGCTACCCGAAAATATCATTCATTCCTCAAAGACGAGTCTCCTTTAAGCTCTTTTCATTTGACTCATAAAATGTGAAAATATTGTCGAGCAATTGGCCTCTCCAGCTTGTTAAAGTGATCAGAAGTGCTATCCCTTGTCTAGATTTTAATCTTTTTGGACTTGAGGGATCATTACACAAAAAGATTGAGAACTTGTCTTGTTTAGCTCATTAAAACTATATAAAATTCATACCTTCCGTATTATTTTACACTTTTTCAGACTTAAGGGATTACATTACAAAAAGGGAATACTAGAGTTTGCTTTCCATCCCTTTTCAGAATCTCTAATATTGAAAAATGACCGATTTATCTTTGTCATTAAACTCGTTAAAACCAGTAGCAACAAACTTGTCCATGCAGACAAGAACGAGTTTCACTATCACTAGGCTCGTTAAAAAATAGCGATGAGTTTGCTCGAAGGGAAAATTATAGAACAAGCATATGTTATCCTCCTCAAGATTGACAAAAATAAAGAGGTACTGGTCAACAATGACTGGGGAAAAAATGGGAAGAAAACTTGAAGAAACTTTATTGGTAGCAAGTCGCTCTTGAACATGACACTTTCAATGCATCACCATGATTGAATCGGGTTAGGTTATTTCATTTACCAGTCATATCACCATTGGTCCAACGTACCATCCACTTTTGGGGTTAATGCTACCAATCCATTCCACTGTCACCAATATGTTCAAGAAAATTCACTCAGAGAATTCACCAACCCAGCTTGTGTCTCATTCGATGCAATACCTTCACGTTTCATTCCTTCATGACCACCACCCTAAACGTTGTATCATCAGATCATTTTCATCTCCACAAAATAATTTTCTCTTTCCATGTTGTAGATGTGGGATTCATTAATTTCCTCCTATGATGGGTCACTTCTTATCGACATCAGCTCATTATCCAAGAAGTTGACCTAGGAACAACCCTTTCAGTACTTTAAAGTTGCATGCCTCAATGGCAAGTTTCTCAGTTCTGACAATAGGTTTACATCAATGGCCTTTGACCAAAAGATTTTGTGTGGTGTTCGACACCAAGTCCCATTTTCACACCACGTGAATTGTACTGTCATACCTTGAGGGTCATTATCATTATCAGTGATTCGTTTCATGCCTGTTAAAAACTTACATCATTGGCTAGTAATCAGGCGGTGTCTTTCCATATTCGACTCCAGAACATCTTTTCACATGGATCAACCTGTACTTCAGGAGAAGAATGAACGCGTTTTAATACCTAGGATCTAGTTTCATCCATCTGGGCTGTGATATATTCAGAAAAATAAAGATAACAAATGTACATCATTACTGCATAGATAATCATCCAAGCCAAAGGATGATTGCGCTGCTAGAATCATCAGTCTGCCACATAGACGGTTATCTGTCCAATGTACATGAGAATGAAGTTATAAAGTTGAGCATGGGAATGCCCACCTCACCTAGATCATGAAAATATTATGAAGATAATGTATTGTATTGTATCTTATTCAGGTCACCTCCCAGTTCAAAAAACCTTGGATCCTCATGATAAATCATTTCACCCGACATCAAAAAGATTTACAACCTCACGCTTTAGGGGGCAACTGTTATAGACATATTTTGGCACTGCAACCCCAATCACATATTTCCATAAACCAAGGGGCTTCTAAGTCCCTAAAAGTGTTGTTTCATACCCTAAAGGAGCAAGGTCAGCTGATTACATCATCTCCCAGAAGTTCTCCATGAGAAACTGCTTAGAACTGGTCAAAACTGGACCATCCAGACAACTCAGTGCTCAGGGTGCGATGCATCTCACTTGCCACATGCAAAAAGTGCAATGCATAGTGAAAAGCCCTTTTGTGGGGTGCGATGAGGGAGAGAAAACAAATGGAAGAAGCAGTTGGCTAGGTGGAAACCAAGAGAATCTTCTAGAAACTGCCCATTTGACACTTTCCTATCTGAATTCACCTAGGGATGAGTAAGAGATCATGAATCTCCAAGTGGAACCAAGAACTATGAGATAGAGGACACTAATAAAAATCCTAGAAGCTAACTCACCCACCTGCAAACATCTATATATGGATCCCTCATCCCAGAGATCCAAAGGTTGGAATCTTGTATTTTGTAATGAAGTGCTATTGGCTTCCTTGTGGAACATCATAGTGTTGGGTCATATAAGCTTTTCATGAGGTGAAGAAGGGCTTTCATTCTGGGAGGATGACACTGGGTCAGATCAATGGGTTGTAATCCTCTCTTCTATTCTTTCTATCAATAAAGCTATTTGAGTTTTCCTCCACATTCTTCTATGTTTGAGTTGATATATGAATTTGTGTGGTCAATATATATCTGGTCCTATATTGTTTATGATTATAGATCTCTGTGCTTTGATGGTTTCATGCTGCCTTGACTCTACAGGTGTTCTTTGAAGTGGGACAAGCGAGGAAGGAGCGGCAAAGATCTGTCGGAGGGGAGAGGAAACAAGCAAGAGGCCAAGCGAATATTGAGGTTGGTACTCCTCGCTTCTCTCTCATCTACTTCTCATAAAGGAAAACACAAGTAAATTTAGTTTGTTTGATTCTAAGATAGGTACCCGTCATAGTGGGACTAGCATCTCTGAATGGACACTAGATTTCCGGATAACAGGCATGTTTCTCTATTTGAAATGGTTGTTGCAAGTCCGGTATGGGAGAACTCGTGCAGAGTAGAGGTGATGCTTCAACTCAGAAAAATTCGTTCTCTTGGGATTCACATCAAAATAACTTTTCTTTTTTCTCCTCCCTTGGTGACTCAACTCAATGACCAAGTGATATGAGAGAATCCCAACACAAACCTGTGGTAGAAGTTGGTAAGAACTAGAAAGCTAGGTAACTCTCTTAGAGTGGTTGTGGTTGTCTAATCCTAAATGACTTGTATCTTAGGTGAGTCCACATGCACACCCAACTCATCAATGATGTACCTGAAATATTGAACCTGAATCATACCAAAAGTGCATTTCTCCAATTTTCACACAACTTTTCTTGTCGGTGGCTTTGGAGGATGTGTCCAATATGGTGGAGGTTTTATTCTAAACAATAGCTAAAGATCATAATTTCATCCAAATACACCAACAAAAATGAGTTGGTGAAAGGTCACAAGATGTCATCCATGAGCCAAATAAAGGTTGCGGGGGAATTTGTTAGCCTCAAAGGCATGACGAGCCATTCAAAAAGGCCTCTTGGGATTTGAAGGAAGTATTCCACACATTGGAGGGTTAGATCTATACTTGGCGATAAATGGACTTCAAGTCAATCTTGTTGAAATATTTGGTCCCCTTAAGCTAGTCCAAAAGGTCATCAATGTGTGGGATGGGATATCTATTCGAGACAGTGATCTTGTTCAACAACTAATAGTCAATACAGAGTCTCCAGGTCCCATCCTTCTTCTGTACTTGGGCTAATGTGCTCTTTTTACAAAAGATCTTGAATTTTCCTCTTGATTTAATCATTCTCCATAACAGAGCATTGATAGATCAGTCCATTGGGTAGCGGTGCTTGGAAGAGAAAAGTTTGAATGATTTTGAATGATGCTTTGACTCACCAAGATCCCTTCATATTAAGGGGGGGAACGTTGGCACCTGATCTTTGGGATTAGGGAAATTATGTAAATATTGTAAATACAAAGATAAGGAAGGTGAAGAGACACTAGAATTTAAGATTCCAAGAGTCTCCCTTCAATGTGTTTATAAATTTATTTTTTTACATTTACTCTTATGGCATGTCTATATATCACTTTTATTTATAATATTTCCATTTAATGAACTTATGGCTTTGTACATGCATTCATGGAATATCAAAAAATACTTCTAATTTTACTAGAACATAAATGACTCTCAAAATAGATTTCTTAATTATTTTCAGTAAATCCTTTTATTAATAAATGACATTATAATATTGACTATATTTCTTATTTTTATCAAAATCTTATTTTATACTTTTCACTATAAAGACTCTCATATATATATTATATTATATTTATCTTTTATAATTTAAAATATATTTTTATAAAGAAACATACTAAAATATTCCCTCAGATTTGGGTGTGAGTTCGACAACACAAGCCTTCAATAACTTTAATTAATCTAGCACATAAACCTAAGTTTGGATTTGAACGACACATCTCGCTCGCATTCCACCATTTCTCAAGTATGGATCATGGTGGTGGTGGTGGTGGTGGTTGTCTAGCCACCCTCATTTCTTATTAAAATATCATGGGATTTCAATATGGCTATCAAATCCTCGAGTTGGGTGAATGTGGTTACTATATTTAGCTTCACATATTTTCATATGTCTTATCTACAGCATGGGCAAGCTAGCACCCTTCATGGCATGTGTAAGGAGATGAAAATTTTGATTGCAATATTCCACACTATTTCAAAATAATGGTGGAAGATGTTGAAGCATGCGAGTTAACTATCTAGGTTGACCATCTTTGGGTCATGCATGACCTCATGGGGATACATTACTAAGAAAAAGAAGGTATGAATGTGTTGTTGAAAGGAATTTTGTTGGCCTTCCAATTCCATTTACATCATGAAAAGTAAGCTTACCATCATGTTTCTAAGCTCTTGGGTATGGAGCTTCAAGGTTCAGAGACTCCCTCAATCCTTTCGTTCTCCATTGCACACAAACGCTCCCCATGGAAAATTTTAACGATGGAAAATTTTCTTGAAGTTTAAAAACATTGGCTAAAAACGTTAGCCCCAAAAATTTTTGATGCCCATGATAGTCGTAATATCCCCTAACTATAATGATGTGAGTCACTCATTGAGAAGAAAGTTGTCTATGTTCGTTTAGTACCCTCTACCAAAGGGAGCGGTCACAACAATGAGGTTAACAACTGAAGTGGCCATGTCAACTCCTCTCTCCACTGGCACTCTAAGTTTTCAACTTCTTCCATCTAGTCAGCCTCCTACTGGATGATCCACACTACTACAAACCATGCCCCATGGTCCAGGAGGACCCTCTTGAGTGTTATCTCGAGTTGTTGGTCTTCCAAGGTAGAATTTTTATATACCTTGAGTTCCTGGCCTTAGATATGATTTTGTATATTCTACTACACCTAGGAGGCTCTTTAGATTTTGCTCTCTGAGCTTAAATCTCCCCATAAATGTCTCCATCATATGCTTTCTTAGCTAGAGGGCCATGTTCATGGATAGTATCATTGACCTGTAATGCTTTGAAGAATGTACTTTCTGTGACTTTACTAAAATAGAAAGTCTCTTTAGTTACAATATATTATGCTAAATATTTAAAATTTTAAATAAAAAATATATATTAAATAATAATAAAAATTGAAAATCTTTATAGATCTACCTTAAATGGGATCTACCAAGCTTCTAGAGAGATCAATTCTAAAGTTAATATGGATATAAGACATTACTTTTACTCTTGCATTTCATCACCTTAAATGGGATCTACCAAGCTTCTAGAGAGATCAATTCTAAAGTTATTATGGATATAAGACGTTACTTTTTTACTCTTGCATTTCATAACATAATTTTTGAAGGTCTTGAATAAGCTTTATAATTATTTATCTAAAAAAATGGGTTTAATAAAAAAAAATTATTACCATTTATCTAGCAAATGTGTTTAGTAAGATACATTTTTTAACTACATTATGATTACAGATTATTAATATTTGCTTAGAACTTTTTTAAACAATAGCATAACTTTACTGTGTCCCATTCTTGTTTAAAACATTCAAACTCCTTTAATAAAACCCATATTTTTTAAGTAAATGTGTAACACTATGATTACACATTATTAATATTTACTTTGTTAATACAATAGCATTAAATTTACGGTGTCCATTAGCGTGGGCCTGTTTAATATTCAACCAGGTAAATTGATCTCTCAATAAAATGGCAAAAACGATTTGCACGTGATTATTAGGCTTTACCATTTCAATGCCATGGACAATTACCTGTAATTTAGAGTGATGTGTGTGCGCCTATGGATACTGTTTTTGTGCCAATCTATTAAGCTTTACATTATTAAATGCCAACATTTTGGATCTTGTCAGTGGAAACTGTTTAATAAAACGCTTTGACTTTCTGTCTGTAACTCCTGAGTATTGCTGGTTAGACATTGTTTCTGTTGGAAGTATTATGACCCTAATTTATTTTAATTTATTCTATTGATTTTAAAGGGAAATGATTAAATTTTTTGACATATTTCCAAAAAAAATAATTCAATTAACAGGTAGATTTAAATAAACAAATAGTCATATAAATTTTGTATTTCTATATAAATGAATATCTTTATTTTTAAAAGCATTGATAATTCATAATTAATATATTTATAAGTTTTAGATTTTTTATTTATTATTTAATTTAATATACACAAATTTAATTATATATAAATATACTAAAGAGAAAAAAATACTCTAAATAGTAAATGAATGAATACTCCACTAGTTGATGAACCTTTCAAATTGACCACATAGGCAAAGGTATGGAACAACATGAGGAGAAACTTTAAAATTAACCATTAAAATGATAATTTGAACGATCATATTAAAATTACCTTTAGTTTGGGATTACTGCATATAATTGTGTTAATTTTGTACATATAAAATTCTTTTTATTTTATGTAATATTATAATATGATTGCTTTATTTCATCCAATATTATAATATGACTTAGATAATAATATAAAGGGTTTTATTTTTTATTTTATACATTATTATTTTTAATTACAAATTTAAGTTAATTTAATTTGAATAGTTAATTTATTTTTTAAATTCATCAAAAATATAGAAAAAATAAAATTTTAGTAAATTAAATTAAATTATTATTAGTAAAATAATTAAAGGAAAATATGAATCACACTATTTCTCCTGTTCTCGGAAAAGAAATTTTTTAATAAAATAAGATTTTTGATTGTGAGAATAATTTTGGCAAAATCACATAGAGAATCATTTGTCGACACGTTTCAAACCAACTAGTGTAGTTCAACGTCATGACAAGTGTGTCCTGATAATGAACCACACTAAGGTTCGAAATGCCAACAAATGATTCTCTATGTGATTTTGCCGGAATTATTCTCACAACCAAGTATGGATCACATAAGTCTAAACCCTTTAATAAGATTTTTATTTTTTTTTGGACTTTTTTGTGTCTAAATCTTGATAAAAAAAAATCGGGTGAAATAAAGATTTGTGTTATTTAAACTAGTTTTTTTTATTGTATATATAGGTTCAACACCTAGAAAAAAACCTTATAGCACTTTCATTGCCTTTGCCTATTTCCATAGCCATAATATACCAAATGAACACCCACTAGGATGTTTTTTCCCAACATTCAACTTGCAATAGTTGTCTGGCGACCTTGGTCTTATATTTCTTTACATGAATTTTTATTCCAAGGTTGTTATAGAACCCTTCCCCATGGGGGAATATCATCCTCGGTGTTCAATAACACCTATAATCTAACCAATCACTGGAAACAAAACATACTTCCTATAGAGATTTATAACATAGATCATTACAATATTTATAATGACCACCACTGAAAACATGGAAATCATATTGTTTACAGGAGATTTATAGCAAAAATCATTACAATATTTATAATAATAATCACATATACCCTTATACACATTTTCTTCGACCAACAAATAATCATACTGTTTATGGAGCTTTATAAATCCAACTCAATACAATATTTTCAATAATAAACACATATGCACATTTACTCAACCATCAAATAAAGGATACAATTCTTGTATGAGAATTAAGAGAATCTAGGTGCTCAGACCTCCACCCTCAAAGTAATACCATGATTCACCTCTTTCTGAGGAAGTGTATAATATATTGCTAAATAAAAAGTTTCATCCAATATATAGCACTACAATCTTGCTCCACTTGTCCTCTCAGTGAAAAATTATTGACTCATTGTTATAGGGCACACTCCTCATGTGCAATTGATTCCATCTGGCAATGTTAATGACCAAAGCAATGCAACCCCCACCCTTCCCTTCTATGGTACATAGTACCTCGGGCATTTTGGTCATCCCCTTCCATGCAATCACACACCTTACAAGTTCTATAGGCATCCCCTTCTCTGTTACATAGTCCCTTGGGTGACCTCTCCTTGGAAACATTTCCTTCATCAGAATTCCAAAACCAAAGCATATCCCTGCCTCAAAACCATCATAGCATTCATAGCATGCTCATGGAAATCAATGCACACTATTGGCTACCCGTTTCCCATAATGCAACTGCTCCTGAAGTGCTTTACCGGCATACTACTACATGTTCTAATTCATTTTCACTACTGTTACTAATCCTTGTGGTTAGTTCCAACCACCCAAACTAGGCATTTCCATGTTTTCTTGTATGAAGCACATAATTTCCATTAGGCTCAAAATTAATTGAAAAAAATTCAAATCATACCTCATTGGTGGCTCGTCAATAAGGTGCACATACACTTATGCTCACTTGGTGTCACAATAATCCAAACCATCTCTTTACCAAATCATTATGTATAAACATATCACATCTAGTTAGCTCAAAAACAAAACTGTCATAGATCAAAATCATGAATCACATGAATGCATAATACTCTAGAATCATAGATCACATGTAACCATAAAAAATGGGAATCATAGATCACATGCATAATAAAACTAAAATAAAATATTGATACTTATCCTTTAGTCATTCCTTTTTTCTACCTTTGTCCTTTTCATACACACTAGATCGGTTGTCACATGCAACAAGCACCCAATGCATTTTATTCTTTTCAACCATGTAGACATATACGAAGTGTACATCACAACACATATATCCACACATGACGTATAACACCGGAAAATACATACACCCACATCTAGCACATAACACAAAAAATACACATGCACCCAGTGTACAACACAACACATACACCTACATCTGGTGTACAACAAAATACATATACATACAAAGAGTGCAACACAACAAATACATATGTCACGATACCACAACTACACCATGTACATACACAGTACCACATGCCCTCAACATGGCATGTACAACATGCAAAAAATACCACATGTACATTAGTACCATATGATGAGCCTCATAAATGGGTAGTTGTATCAGCTCATTTTACCTCCTAACCTAGTCAAATAAACCATTCTCTTAGCTTATTGTATGATTTTTTTATTATATTTATTGTCATAACGTGAGTTGAGTTAGTTATTATGCCATGTGGTGTAACATGTATTTAATGAAAATTATTGATGGATTTCAAGGTTAAAGTCAAGGATCTAGTGGTCAAAATATAGCAATAACTCAAAGTAGATAGAGGAAAGGACTTATAGGAGGGAATCCCCCTCTTTTATTTCTTCTCACTTCAAATTCCCCTTTATTCAGCTCAGAGTACAAGCAGTCGAATCATGCACTAGAAGGCAACCAAGAAAGTGGAAGATGATTGATAGTTATCTCGAGTTTTGGAAGCCAAGCCTCCCTGATTTTAAGAAAGCTACCAATAAGTAGAGAGGCCTAGGGCCTCACTAGGGTGGAATTTTTTTCTTGTGTAAACTCTGCTCAAATTTCAAGCTTACTATTTTATGATAGTCTTATGTAATCTTGTTATTTTTTGATAATGAAGATGGAATCCTTTTTCAGCTAGCACTAAGTTACCTCAGAGGGCTAAAGCTCTTGGGTTAGGGCCCAATCCAATTAGCCAAGCTTCTATTTTATTTTACTTGTATGCCTTACCTCAGTTTGTAGATTAGTTTGTTGTTAGATGTATTTCTCTGATGGTTAAGAATAGGTTGCTTTTGATGATTTAGTAGCTTGCTTCCATTTATGCTTTCTGGAGCATGTTAAGCAGTGATCAGAGAAGATTCAAAATGCTATTAGTAGTGCCTTGTCTTCTCTTCCTCCATGTGGGACCATGATTTGAGGCAAAGTCTATCTTGCTACCCCAAAAACACAGATTCTCCTCATTCCTAGGACTTCTGGTGTTTGCAACTCTCTAGTGGGTTGATAGTCCAATTTTTCTCTGCTTTAGATCTTCTTTATCATGTTCACTTCCTGATTTATAGTAGTCCTTTTTCATGATTTCGTTTCTTATAGCATTTCCTAGCTATACATCATAGTTAAGGCCATTTTAATGCAAAACATTGTTTTTCCTCGGATGCACTAATTTCATTGGTTGCTTGATTTTCTTGGTTCAATGTTAGGTTTTATGCAACAGATCTCTTCCAACAGTTGGCCAGCTTAACAACAATCACACCCTCCGTCTGATCCATTCCCTATAGGTCTTCCAAACCTGGCCTCAACTCTGCCCTAGTTTCCTTCATTTTTCATAGAACATCTTCCTCTCTCCTTGAGCAAACCCAGTCATCTTTCTCTCTCTCGGTGATTCATGGTAGACCTCAGGAGACCTAACACCTCATTCCAACCTTCATATACCTTTTCCACCCACTCTAACACCCTCAAAAGAATGAAAGATTCTCTTGGCCTCCTCTTGTAGGCCTCCTGTAGTTTCCTTCTTTTCCTCTTGTAGTTTTCCTGTGTCCTCCTGTAATTTTTCTTGTAGGAATTGTTTTGAAGGCTTAGTGTGGGAAAAGCCTCTAGAAGGCCGCCTAAGACCTCCTAGGACCCATCCAAAACATCCTACATCCTCCCAAGCTCGAAAACCACCCTCTAACACCATATGTTCGTTGCCACACTCACACACAATAAATTAGATGCATGTTAAATTCACATAAGAACACATAAAAATCCAAAAATATGTTTTTTTCTTATTTACTTCCAGAAATAGTATGGTTAGATGTTGCTTACTTCCTTGAGTAGGTAATTGCATTTATTTCATGGTTTTCATAGTGTTTTTGGTAAAAGTAGAATTAGCTTGTTAATTAGGGTTTACTAGGTTTTGTTTTACATTCCACTCTTTCTCCTTTCTGTAGTTAGAATAGCATTTGTAGAGTAATATTTTTTTCCTTTCACCACACATGGAGATTCTTATAAAATCTATAGAATTTGGATTGAGCTCCTAGTGATATCAGGCCGGCTGAGTAAGTGACAACCTACAATGAGAACTAATACTTGTGCATATAGTGCCAACACTTCCAAGTTTTTTATGAACTACCACGTTGATAAAAGCAAAGTTGGCATCCAAGGAGTTGCAACATTCTCGTTGTTGGGGAAGCATCAAAGTATTCTGTGATTACTACCTTATTCTATTTCCTATTGCAACATTGTGCTAATAATTTATTTTGGCAAAAGTAGACTAGTCATTTCTTTTCTTTCAATTCTGCATTTCCTTGCTTTCCTTTTCAATTCTGCAAATTTCCATTCAACAAGTTGATTTCAGCTAGTTTCAATTTGTTTTGTTCAATCACAATTTCAGTTTCTATAGGTACTTTTAGTGTGGGGAGAAAGAAACAAAAAGCCAACCAAAAATATTTCCTTTCATGCCTTGTAGGGGTAGAGATAACTTAGGAAAACTTTTTCCCAACACCCCCACTACTTCACACAACCAACCTTCTCTGTTCTTTGGTGGCTACAATCAAGAAAAACCCTTAGGTGAACATCCAGACATATTTTAAGAACCTATAGGGGAAGAAGAAGAAGAAAACATTCCTTCAGAGCCAATGGTTGAAACCATAAATGCTAGGGGAAATGGAAAGAGAATAGAGGTTACCTTCTCCATTCGAGAGACCAATGAGGACAAAAAAATGAATAATATAAGTCCTTTAGCCCTACCTCACTTCCATAGTCTGACTACAAAAGATCCTAACACCTTCAAGTGTTAGACAGTTGTTATAGCTCCAAATCTCACCAGTATGGTTTGTGATGCTTCAGCCATGGCCTAGGGCAACCCCTCCTTCCAGACCTGGTCATATATCTAAAAAACAGTGTTTTATTCCCTGTACGCGACATTGCCCTGAGTTAAACGCGTGTATACGCGGGTTCTCCACATCTAACCCGCGTATATGTATTAAAACACTTAAAAAATATAAAAATTCCTTATTTTCGGGCGGAGATCGCGGGTTTTACCTGCTGATCACCTGTTAGTGCCCGTGGCCTCAACTGTCCCCAACCAATTCCTAACTAAACAACTACTTTGGAGTTGGTATAAAAAGACATCATGGGGAAGGCCTAAGGAGGAGAAATTTTTTAGCAAAGTTATTATACTTATTTTCTATCCCCCTGATCAGGTGTGAAGACCCTTGTGCCTTCTGCACTTCCCCCATCTTGTATAGGAACCCCTTGTTTCCTTTGTGTTTGGATGTTCATTTTTTCCCATCACATCTTGGAGAGAGTAATGGAAGGTGACCTACTAGTGGCTTGAGGCGGGACGGATCCAGAAGGAGGCTGAGCTTGGAGCCTGCAGAAGCGGATTCAGGTGATATTGCTCTTGTTTCATATTGTTTTATTTATCTAATAAAGAAACACGTCTTGTTCCCGAAATGCTCTTTTCTTTGTGTTAATGATATTTATATGTGAAGTTCATACTTGAATAGATGTTTATAAGTTTGTAACTAACTCATCTTTCATATAACATAAAGATCATTTTTATGTAAAATCTTGTCCATATACTGTTGTAGTTTGTGGAATTGTGGTTTTTACAGGACCAAGGAGCGGAAGGGACGTGAAGAAGGGTTTGCACCCTTGAGTAACTACTTAAATGTAGGACATCAGGTATGCCCCTCTCACCCTAAAGGTAGTTATTTATAGCATAAACGGTTGTGTGTGTGTGTGTTTCTTAACTTA
>APFE031271641.1:113227-124794 GCA_000404065.3 Pinus taeda | reverse complement strand
ATAAGGGGGTTGTACTAATAACAATAAGGGGTTACACTAGTAGTATAGGGGCCTAACATGCCCCTCTCCTTCAAAAACTGTTGTCCTCAATGCTTGAGTGGTTCTTGATGCTTTTGTATAAAATTATTTTCCTCCCATGTGGAATCTTCAGCGGGTAAGTTCTTCAACTTGATGAGATACTCTGAAATTGATCGATTTCGTAGCTGTCAGGTTCTTTTTTTTGTGACTGCTCCAAGTTCCAATATGATTTTTCCTTCTTCTTCAAGTTCTGGCAATATTGTTTGAATTGGGATCTTCTACAACTTTTGAATGAGTGGCCATACCTCTTCGTCCTTCTTCCATTCATCCCTTGCTTCATTTATCCAATCTGGTTGGATAATAGAAATAGCACAAAACAATGCTTCCCAATCCTCATCCTTTTTTGAGAGTGCATCTGCAACAAAATTTTGCTTCCCTTTTTTATAGATGATGTCAAAGTCATAACCCAACATATTTGTGACCCATTTTTTCTGTTATTCTAAAGATAATAGCTGTTCTAAAAAGTATTTAAGACTATCATGATCCATTTTTACCTTGAAGTGTCTTTCCATTTGGTAAGGTCACCATTTCTTAAGTGCATGTAGTATTCCCAATATTTCCTTCTCATAAACAGCTTGCTTGAGATGTAGCAATAAAAATATCCAATCACCTACATCAAAAAAAATTTCACTACGATGTTGATCTACCTATTGTTTTATTCAATTTTGCACCGAAGTGGCGTTATTCTTTAAAAGCTGGAGAACTTGTTGTTGATGCTTGATGTGATCTTTCACTGCTTGAACCTTTTTATTCTTGATATGTCCTTCTATCTTGAGAGTTTGAGGAGTGGTAATTTCTTCCAATGCTTTATAGGATATGGTTTGATTCATTTCTTGATGCTCGTTGTGATCTTTCACTTCTTGAATATTTTTTTTCTTGATATGTCCTTTTATCTGGATAGTTTGAGGAGTGGTAATTTCGGTCAATGCATTACAAGATATGGTTGGATTCATTTCTTCTTTCTTCATGTGATCTTTCACTTATTGAACCTTTTTCTTCTTGATATGTCCTTCTATCTTAAGAGTTTGAGTGGTAATTCATGTCAATGTATAAATAAGAAGGCTTAGGGCCTCAATTTTGTGAGTTAGATTTTAGTTAGTAGTTTAGCCAATTGATAGTTTATTTTCACACTTCAGTATAGCCCTGTATCAGCACATTTTCGAGTTCTTCTTGCAGATAGTTTTTGTGATGTAACTATTTTTTTATCAATGAAGATAATTCCTGCGTTGCACTAGCTCTAAGCTTTCTTAGGAGTCTGTAGCTCTTGGGGTTGGGCCCAAACCAAGTGCCCAGTACCTCCTTTGTGTACTTTTATGTGTTTTTTCTCCATTCATAGGATAATTTATGTTATATAGGTTAAATCTTGCTTTGTTACTTAGGTTGTTTTTGATGATTAAGATAGTTGTTCATGCTTCAGGTTGATTTGACTATTTCGTAATAGAAAAATATCAAAAAAAAGGCTATCAAGCAATCCTTGATCTCATTTCTCCCTCCTTGGGACCATGAGCTTAGACCAAGGCATATTTACTGCCACAAAAACATTGTTTTTGCCTTCCAATGCAATTGTTAGTGTTAGATTTTAAGTTGGAAAAGTTGCTATCATTTATGTTTTCATATTTAGATCTATTCTTGCTCAGTTTCCATAGCTTTCTTACATAATTTCCTGTCTATAAACTTATGTTCATTATGTTTCTGGTTTTTAGGTCAGATTACGTCAAAATAGATAAATCTCTGTTTTTTAGCCTTTGCTTGGATCAGTTTTGGAAAGTAGTGTGCAGAACACCTATAAGACACTCCAACCTATCCTTCCTCCATCATACAACCTACTCCTACCTCTCTCTCAAGGCTTCCTTCACCCATTCACAATACTTTCCCAACTCACCCTAATTTCTACATTTTTGTGCAACATTGCTTCCTTCACCTTTGAACAAATACAACCATCTTCGTCACTCTTGAGCTTCATTTAATAGGTCCCAGACCCCTTAAAGTCCATATCCATCCTTCATTTCCACTTTCCCACCATTTTTCCACTATCAACCCTCTAAAAACCACTTTCGGCCTGCTCTTGTAGAACTTCCTGTAGAATTTCCTGTAGATCCCCTGCAACCTCCTATAGAAGTTCATGCAAGCGATTTTTCAAGATATGAGTGTGATGGAAATCCATAGAAGGGTGATAGGGACCCCTTAGGTCCTCTCCACACCTTCCCAACCTCCTGCAAATGTCCACTCCATTTCCTTTCGCCAATAAACCTCTGCACAATAAAAAATAATTAAAACACATGCATAATAATTCTACATAAAATTGCTCAAAAATACAAAAAGATGATTTTTCCATATTTTCCTTCATAATTAGCTTAAACACATGCATTTTACCTTTTCAATAGTCAATGGCATCCATTTCAGTAGCTTACATCTTTTTTCTTGCACAAGTAGAGTTAGTCGGTAAAACTAGGGTTTGCGAGGGTTTGCATTTCCTTCCAGCTTTCATCTTCTTTCTACAAGTAGACTAGCCTCCTTTGAGTTAGCTTTCATCCATCATAATTAAAAGCTTCTTCTAAGAACTCATAGAAGTTGGCTTAAGCTCCTAGTGAACTTGTGCCAGCTGATCAAGTGACAACCTGTAGTAAGTGCTAGTACTTGTACATACAACACCGTCAATTCCAAGTTTGTTACAAGCTACCAGGTTGATAAAAGTAAAGAAGGGAGTCCTAGAAGTTGCAGCATCATTATTACAATACTGGAGCCCACCATATTTTTGGTGCCATTGATAGGGAAGCGTCACATTATTTTGTGATTACTGCTTTTCTTCTATTTTCCACTGCAACCTTATGCTAAGTAGTTTATTTTAGCAAGAGTAGAGTAGTTGTTTCATTTCAATTCCACAATTTCATTTCTGCAAAAGTAGATCAGACATTTCCTGATTTCATTTCAATTCCGTAATTTCATTCTTATAAAATTAGATTAGACATTTCTTGCTTTCATTTCAATTCCGCAATTTCATTCCTACAAAAGTAGATTAGACATTTCCTGCTTTCATTTCAATTCCGCAATTTCATTTCAGCAAGCATAGATTAGCTATTTCCTGCTTTCATTTCAAATTCTTCAATTTCATTTCAGTAATATATATTTTAGTTAGTTACAATTTGCTATTCAATCAATTTCAGTTTTGTAGGTACAAGCAGAGAAAAAAACAAAAATCAACCAAAAAGATTTACTTTCATGCCTTGTAGGAGTAGAGATAATTCAGAAAAATGTTTGCACAACACCCCCACTACTTCACACAGCCAACCTTCTCTCTTCTTCGATGGCTGTGATAAAGAAGAACCATTAGCTGGAAAGCAAGACATATTTGAAGAACCTATAGGGGAGAAGAAAAAGAAAACATTCCTCTGGAGCAAATGGCTGAAAACAAAAATGTTGGGAGTAGTACCTTTTCTTCCAACTCATCAATTGAAGGAGTAATTGGAAACATGTGGGAAGATTTCAAGAGCGAGATGAGACAGACTATTTCCATGCAAATGGATACCTTGTGGATCCAAAGGAAGCAAGAGGAAGCCGAGAGGGCTTTGGCCATCTTTTGTCCCGGGTGCACTAGAAAGCATCCTAGGAATGAATGTCCATTGCACTCCATAGAAGTGTCTTTCGTCTATGAGGAAGACCATCCTACGAATCGATGCCCTTCCTTTACCCAGAATTAAAGCTGCATATCAGAGGGCCAAAGGTGCCACTGAACCACTCTATTTCATGAACCAAAGGAAGCCACATGGACCCAGAACTTACCAACAGGGAATGCAAGGGACATCCCAGACTTATTACAACCCCTATCAAGCCACTTCCATACCTTCTTGGGGTCCCCCTGCTCATCCTTCCTGGTGCACACCCCTTCTTTGGTCATATCTATCTCAATATCATGTTCAACCTGCTACTCATCCATTTCACCCCGATACTAAGCCATAGTCTCAATGGAATGCACCTCACCAGGGGTGGAGGCTCTAGTACAACTCTCCTCCCGGTCCTTTGCCTCCACCACTTGCTCAACCGCAGCCATCACCTCTTGCTCCACCAAGGCAGCCCCAATTGTCTGATCAACCGAACTTGAACCCAAATAACAGGCAGGCTCAAAAAGTATATATTGGGAAACCACCTGCCCAACCACAACCCCATCCACATCCATCTCAAATATACACCCCCACTGAACAACCCATACCACCATTTCAAAAGCCGCACATTGGAGTAGCTCAACCCAATTACAATGCTGAGGCACAACATGTCCAAACAACTCCTCTTGAGCTCAATGATATTCACCGTAGCTCAGGAAGAGTATTGAAAAGAAGAGATTATATTGAAAGAATTGAAGGACCACATCCAACAAAAGAAGATTCAAAAGAGGAGATCAAAGGACCATGGGTTGCACTTGATGAAGAGAAGACATCAAAATAAGAGATTGAGAGAGCTCCCTCACGGTTACCATCAAATCCTACATGTATTCAAGAGAAAAATTAGCAAAAAGAGGAAGATGTGAAGGTCATGATAGAAGAAGACATGAAGAATGATACAAATCAGCAAAAGGACCAAGGACATCACGGCTATTTCAAGATATGATTCCAGACAGTCACTAATTTGCAGCAGTACTCTCTTCCTCAACTATGCTTGATCCCTTCAAAGTAAAATCATTTGGTCTCTGAAATCTGGATACATGTAAAAGCATGCATTCCAAGCCTCCACATCATTTTGTCTCTCATCGCGAAGTGCACATGGCTCCATTGGAAGTATTCTTATACTTGAAAATGATTTGTTCTTCAAGTAACTTAGGGTAGAGAAGAAGAAAAAACAAAAAGGGAAAAAATGAAAAATAAGAGAAAAAATAATAAAAATCTAAGGTGAAAACCTCCTGGGAGGCACCTCAGATTGGCTCATTGATTGAAAACCTCCATGAGGCAGTCAATGGGTTAGAAAGAAGAGAAAAGAAAAAGGGAATAAGATCCCTGGGTGAAAAATCCCTTGGAGGTGCCCAGAGCAGGCAATTAGGGTGAAAACCTCCTTGAGGCACCCTAGTTGTTTTCAAAAAAAAAGAGAAAAAGGAAAAAGAAAAATGAATTTCCAGTTGTATTGCAGGTTTGCAAAAGAACTTCAAGAAGCAGCAACAGATGCCAAGAAAGATCTGAAACCAACAACAACACCTATCCTACCTTCCCTCACCCTTCTCCATCATTCTTAACATCCTTTCCACCTCACTGTGCTTCTTTTCTAAAAACTGTGTTTTCTACAGGAGGATCCTGTAGAAATTACAGAGAGCTAGAAATGGAATTCAAAGTTAGTTTGAGGAATAGGGAAGCTTCATAAAGGATTTATAAATCCCCCTGCAATCTTCAAACCTCTCTCCCATCAATTCCAAGTCTGCATTACAGCCCAAGCTCATTTTTCTTACTGTCAAAAAGGTGTAGAGTGCTCTGATACAAAAATACATAGAGCAGAAATGTGTTTTTTCCCTGGCTTGAAAACCCTGCATCCATTTAAAAAACCGTTTCATGGGGAGTTATATAGGGATGATGGAAACATGCCCAAGCAATTTCAGCCAATTCCAGTGCATGGTTTCCAAGAAATTAGCCTCCATCACCTTCAGCCATTTTCCATTTTTCTCGAAATCCATGCATCCATTTACCACAATTTTTCTATGGGAGGTGCATAATGATGATAGAAACTTGATCCAAAAATTTTAGGTCCATCCATTCTATCATTTGGGAGCTATGGAGAAAACAAGTCACTTTCCTGCAAAAATCTAACATCAGCAGCATGAGGGTGCAAATCTGAAGGTGGAAGCAGACTCCTGCAGCTTAGATCCAGCCAGAGGATACCTGGAGAAGAAAAATATCCATGCATCAGATAACAAAAAGCATATAGCATAAGAGGTACATGCATGCAGCAATTGAATATGAGCATGCAACAACAAAAGAACCAAGCAACACACACATTTTAACTTACAGGTAAGTGTCTAAACCAGTTCCTCTATTTGCATCTGTATGATTCGAAACTTCATGAAAAAATGAAATGGTTAGATTAAGCCAGAAAGGTGACCTGTTAACTCGACACTCTCAGCTGGTTCGATTGCACTCATCCAGAGATCACACAACACACATGTATAGTCAACTCATGGGAAATTAAAAAAAACAGGTAGTGGCAGATGTTTTGAACTCCAACGCAACTGATGTCAAGTGATTAACAGGCAGAAAACATGAAGTTTCATAATAGCACTATAGTGGGGACCAACGCTCTGCATGGGGCCAATGTACACTTGGCCAGCTCACCCTCCATCAACGAAAGTCTCCATAAACAGCCATAGGAACTCATCTCTAAAATACTCTCACCACTGTTGTTTCCATTTTATCATCGTCCCCATAGCTACAAGAAGCTCTATACCATATCCATAGCAGCGAACCAGTCATTCTCTACTATTTTTCGAAACCCTCCTGCTTATTGGCATTCTACAGGATGCTGTAATAGTTATACAGGAGCTGGGAGATTTCTATAGGAAGAGTTCTATAGGAAGAATTCTATAGGAAAGGCAGAGAACAGCTCTACAGAAAGAAAACTTGGGATTTTCATCGAACTTCAAGCTCAAAATGAGGTAGGCTCCAGAAAAATTCTCTGAAAGTCTGCCTGCGTATTTCCCCTTAATCTACAGAGTTTCTGTTTTCTTCTCTGCATCCGAAATCTCCTCATCCTTTTTTTCAAATTCTCTTGTAAGAAATATATATGCAACAATAGAGGCCAGCCTGTGTGTGTGAAAAAAAAAAATTACATATCTGTCTACTTGCTTTAAAAAAAAAAAAAAAAAACCTGCGTCCTTATCCTCTGTTCTGTAGAAAAAATTCTTTCTTTTCGAAAACAAAAAGTCAAATTTAGGGTGACAGTAGTTTAAAATAGGAGAATTATTGCCATGTGATGTTGTGGGGAAGCACAAGGGAAATCCCTTCTTTGATTTCAGGAAAAAAACCAGATTCAGTTATCCTCTATTTCAGTGTTGCCTTCTTTCCTCACCTGAGCATTTTGTTTAAAAAGAAAAAAACACTCAACACCACATGGAGGACAAGCTAAAGGAATTAGGAGCAGAGTTGGCCATGGTAAGGCACATAGAGAGCAGTAAAAGAGCCCAGCTATAGGAAGAAAATGAAATGATGAAAGAGCAGTTACAACAGCAGGAAATTCATAAGGGAGATAGGTTGTCCATCTTGGGAGGCAAACAATAGTAAGAAGGTCCCCTAATAGACAAGGAAGCAACAGAGAAATAGCAGAAAGAGGGAGAGCCACAAGCTGATATTGAAATGCTAATGAAACTACTGCAAGAAAAAGAGTCTCAAGTAGTAGATGAAGTGCAAATTTTAAAACAGCAGTATAGCAAAAAGAAGCCCAAATGGCTTGCATGGCCAGCTGGGCAATAGAAGCGTTGCAATGTAGAAGCAAACGAGTAGAATAGGAGGAGCAGTGGAAGGAAATGGAAAAGAAGGTAGAATTTTATGGCACACATGAGTAGACCACATCAGAAGCTTGGGGTGATAGGGAAGCCACCAGGGCCATCAAAGATGAAGAGATAGATTAGTTGCTCAAAGGATGAGCAACAACTTCAGTAGGGGGTGATGATGAGCCCCAGAAATGGGTAATTATATGGGCTCATTTTACCTCTTAATTCAACTTAATCCACCATTATCATTAGTTTATTGCATGTTTTTTATCATATTTATGCTAATAGAGTGAATTGGGTTAGTAATTATGTCGAAAAGTCTATTGTGTGCTTTATGCAGATTTTAGGTCAATTTTGAGACAAAATCAAAGGTTTAATGAGCATTTGGCAGCCAAATTCATGGAAGAACAAGGGAGAGGATTTGTAGGAGGGTGTCCCCTTCATTTATGAGCCCTTACCTCGAATTCTCCATCAAAAACTCGGAGCACAAAGCCAAGGGGCTGCCAAGCAAGTCAAGTAGGACTGTTGTTATCTTCAATTCAAGGAAGTCGAGTTCCTTGATTTTAGGAGGATTGTTGGAGGTCCCCATTTGTATAAATGAGAAAGCTTAGGGCCTCAGTTTTGTGAGTTATATATTAGTCAGTATTTATCCAATTAATAGTCTATTTTCGCACTTCAGTGCAACCATGTATCATCACATTTTCGAGTTCTTCTTGCAGACAATTTTTGTGATGTAACTATTTTTTGATCAATGAAGATGATTCCTACTTTGCACCAGCTCTGAGCTTTCTTAGGAGGTTGTAGATCTTGGGGTTGGGCCCAACCCAAGTGCTGAGTACCTCCTTTGTGTACCTTTATGTGTTTTTACTGCATTCATAGGATAATTTCTGTTATATAGGTTAAATCTTGCTTTGTTACTTAGGTTGTTTTTTATGATTACGATAGTTGTTCATGCTTCAGGTCGATTTGATAGTTTGGTAACAGAAAAAGATCCATAAAGAGGCTATCAAGTAGTCCTTGATCTCATTTCTCCCTCCTTGGGACCATGAGCTGAGACCAAGGCATACTTGTTACCACAAAAACATTGTTTTTGCCTTCCAATGCAATTGCTAGTGTTAGATTTTAAGTTGGAAAAGTTGCTATCAGTTATGTTTTCATATTTAGATCTGTTCTTACTTAGTTTCCATAGATTTTTTTGCATAATTTCCTGTATATAAACTTTTTTTCATCATGTTTATGGTTTTTAGGTCAGATTATGTCAAAATAGATAAATCTTTGTTTTTTAGCCTTTGGTTAGATCAGTTTTGGAAAGTAGTGTGCAGAACACCTGTAAGACACTCCAACCTTTCCTTCCTCCATCATACAACCTTCTCCCACCTCTCTCTCAAGATTTCCTTCACCCATTCGCCATACTTTCCCAACTCACCCCAATTTCTCCATTTTTGTGCAACATTGCTTCCTTCACCTTTGAACAAATCCAACCATCTTCATAACTCTTGAGCTTCATTTACTAGGTCCCATACCCCTTAACATCCCTATCCATCCTTCATTTCCACTTTCCCACCATTTTTCTGCCATCAATCCTTTAAAAACCACTTTCGGCCTATTCCTGTAGAACTTCCTGTAGAATTTCCTGTAGATCCCTTGCAGCCTCCTGTAGAAGTTCACGCGAGCGATTTTTCGAGATTTGAGCACGATGGAAATCTACAGAAGGGTGCTAGGGATCCTTTAGGTCCTCTCCACACCTTCCCAATCTCCTGCAAATGCCCACTCCATTTCCTTTCACCAATAAACCTCCGCACAATAAAAAATAGTTAAAACACATGCATAATAATTTTGCATAAAATTGCTCAAAAATACAAAAGCATGATTTTTCCATATTTTCCTTCAGAATTAGCTTAAACACATGCATTTTACCTTTTTAATAGTCAATGGCATCCATTTCAGTAGCTTACATCTCTTTTCTTGCACAAGTAGGGTTAGTCGGTGTTGAGCCCTGAACTTGCATCTCTCCTACACACTTTCCTAGACTTTTTCCATTCATCTGGACCTCCTAAGCTATCAACATCATTCAATATTAATCATAAAAGAGCATTTAAAGTGTTTATTTTTAACTATGTCTTTGTGTTTTCTGTTTGAATTAGATTTTTTCTTATGAGCTACAGAATGCAGCCACTTTCCGCAGCTGGTTCAACTTTCCGCAGCCATTTTTGTTAAACTCTAGGTTGCAGGTGTCATCCAGCAAAACCAAACACATGGGCAAGTTAGAAATGACCTGGACATAGATCAGGTCCTATTGGTCTAGCCGGATTCATCAAAGAAAGTTGTGGTCAATGGTGGTCAAAGAATGGTCTAACGAAGGAGTCTAACGGCAACTGGACTATGTTTTCAACCATTTGAAGGAATCGTGGCCATTTCTAGATCCCTGGAGGCATGCTGACACCTGTGGGTTGCCCCACGATGTGAATCCAACAACTAGTTTCAATAGATTGCATAATCTCGACAACCATGATGCTAAATCCATGGACGTTGTCTTTTACGTGTCCTATGTTAACGTAGTTTCACAGGAAAACAGTTGTTTCTTGTTATAAATAACGCATTTCCAAATGCATACAGTTAGTCTTTTTGCTTATGTAATTTTACTGTTAAGTTGTTGTGTCGTGACACTAGTCCCACTGTGATAAAGTTGTTTTGAAATATAAAAAAAGACTCTATTTCTACATGATTGCATGAGGATAATTCTTGATTGTTAGCCTGTTGAATGAGGCTGTGTAGAGGGCCCCTGCACACTGAGGTTTTGTTCTTTTATTGTTGTACAATTTAATGTAATGTTTCTTTAATTCCATTACATATATTCCACAAGTATTCACTTGTGTATATTTCTTTTGCTATGATATTAACAATTCACTCTTGTTCATGATTTTACAAGCTTTGTATATTACTGTTAACGTTGATCAGTGTGTGTGTATGTTTCAGGATAGAGGTAGGCCCGATCACTTTTACACATTTCCTTTTGCAAAAACTAGTGACATGGAATCAGTCTTTCTGCTGACTTGCTTTTCTTAGTTTTTTTAATTCCAGTTTTCTTTTGTTGATTTCAGTTTAGTTAATTTGCTTTGTTAAATAGCTTAGAAATTAACTTACTCATATCATTTATGATTACCTCCGAAAGCCATAGCTTAGACTACCTGGCGAGGGATTAGACTATGAATTGATGTGATTTCATTTTAGTTTTACTTTTCTGCAATTAGATATCAGATTGCTCAAGTTATTGATGATTACCTCTAAAAGCCATAGCTTAGACTACCTGGCGAGGGATCAGACATTGAATTGATGTGATTTGATTTTAGTTTTACTTTTCTACAATTAGATATCAGATTGCTCAAGTTATTGATGATTACCTCTGAAAGCCATAACTTAGACTACCTGGCGAGGATCAGACTATGAATTGATGTGATTTGATTTTAGTTTTACTTTTCGGCAATTAGATATCAGATTGCTCATGTTATTGATGTATATCTCTGAAAGCCATAGCTTAGAATACCTGGTGAGGAATCAAACAATGAATGATGTGATTTGATTTTACTTTTATTAGATTGCAATTTTTGATTTGTTTGAGTGCAGTAGCTTAATTCATTTTTCTATTTAGACATCAGCAGGGATAATGGTTTCATGATCAATAGTTCATTTCTTGTTTGACTTAAGTAGCAGCACATCTTCATTTTTGTCCAGGTATTAATTTCATCATTAGTATGTTCTAAGACCCTCTGGAGTGTTAAGATATGGAAATCACTAGAGGACATAATTGCCTTAAAATCTATATCCATACTTGCCTTCTAGAGTTTTCTTAAGACTCAAAGATAGAATTCCCATTCACTTTAGGAAACAAACAAATATAAAAACCCCCAAAACAAAATAAAAAATAAAAAAACAACAAAGGTAAGAAGTAGGTTATCTTGCACATATAGTGTGCCACACTTCATCAGCTTACGAATCCCAGATTGATAATTAATGTAGCAATTTAGGACAC
>APFE031271641.1:84543-100139 GCA_000404065.3 Pinus taeda | reverse complement strand
GTTGATTTAGTGCACTTCACAACTCCATTTATTGGAACCTGAACACATATACTTGGTCCTTTGGATCCAATTTTCAGCAACATCTCTCTTCCTCTATCAATGAACTAGCTCCTTTGGGCCATTGAACATGGCTCCAATCTTCCCTTTAGCCAGTCATTCATGTGTCAATGACTCAACAACTTCCGTCTTCACATCTGCCCTTACTGCTCCTTTGTCGTTCAAGAGGTCAACATTTATGGGACTTATTTCCCACTACCTACTCCTTAGTCCTTAAAGGACACAACTCTTAGGGAATTTTTTCCTACAATTTCCTTCCTATGCTTCTCGATGCGAAACATTTAGGGCATGGAGGGATACCCAATTCTGTTGTAGATGCTCTTCCCTTACATGCAATCTAGGGTTATTCAAACTGATCCTCTAGACCTCCATCCTTTGTCCTTCATGGATCAGTATTGAACTCACACACTTTTGCCTCTTCTAACATCTATCTTTGTCCTTCAAGAGTTTTTACTTAGGGTTTGGAGCAAGCCACTGAAACCCTCCCAAAACTGCTCTTTTGGCTTCTCCAACATCTATCCTAAAATAGGATTGTCTATCCATTAGAAAACCATCAAAACAAGAGGACAAACTACCTTCCATTTGCAACCTATTCCACTCCTCTTGCCCTCAGGATTTGTGCCTTTTCATGTAACCCTTGGCCCTGTTTAGGGATTTTTGTAGCACCTGCTACATCCTTGCTCTAGGCCCAAATTGGCTCTCAAATATGATGGCCTCCTCTTCTAAACATGATCCTCTTACTAGCTAGTCTCTTTGTGCTTATTACAACCACCTGTGATGTCTTTAAAGCCCTAAAAAATATCCATATAGGTCTCATCTTGTACTAGAGTGCTCACAAATTAGAACAAACATGCTTGCATGAGAAAATCATCCTCCTACTTGGTACAAAACTTCCCTACTCATCTCCCTCCTTCACTAGATAGTTTTTTCTCCTAATGTGGCTCAAATAGATTGAGAAAGTATCCCAAAATTATCCCTTTCTCCTTCGCTTGTCCTCCTGGATCTTGTGGCCTATATTAGAGATGTATTCCTTTGATGATTTGGTGATTGGATGTGTGAAATAAGCCTCCAACTCTCTCTTATTTATATCCTTCTTAGGGTATTGTCTATCCCTTCCAAGAGTGGTAACTTATGTTAAATCTGACTTGAATTCTAAGACATTTTTCACCCACAAAACACATAAAATTAATATCGCCACCTTGGAAATGGATCTTATGGTGCTTGAAGTTGCTCCTTTCTCCTTTAATGGTACTCCTCCATCCACATGTGCCAAGTCATCAAATCTCCTCATGGTTTTGGCCCCACATCTTTGGGTACAAAACCCCCACCTTGGGTTTTAAGCCCACAAATCACTTTTGTGGTGCCAATTCCTCCAAAGCCCTCTAGCCTAATATTTAGAGTACCTCCCAAGCTACAAATATCAACCATAATTTCTCAACGAAAGACAATTTTAACTGCGTTGAAGGCTATGCTCATTGACTTTTAGATTAATGGGATGGAAATAAATTATAATAAAATAATTGTATGTCTATCATGCATCTACTTTTCATATATTTATTTTTCGAGGTGGGTTTCAAAGGATGTTTTTGAGTGATTGTATATAATTTAAGTTTCTTATCAAATAACGAAAAAATGTTTATTTTTTCATATGTGCACTAAAATTGTGCACAAGGTATAAGCGAAAGACTCTAAATGGAGACATTTCATCATCCACAACATTGACTGGGCAAACAATCTAAATTGGGAGCATACTAAAAAAAATTATGATCATAGTTCCATTCTCGTTAAAAGATAATATATTTGGTGTTTCTTATAAAGTAGTAATCATTTTCCATAAATAAGAATCAGTGGAAAACTTCTACTTGTTACAAGATTTGAATATAATGTCATTGTCGTGTCTAGTCCATAATCATTATTTTCATGCATCAATTTGATGTATCCATTATCCCCCGTGTAGATGGGAGGAACCTAATTGTAGAGCCTTTTTTCATTTTTTCAAATTTGTTCCTTAGTTGGAGAGAGTCTGGTCGGAATTGGTCCCGATGTTTAATAAAAGAATATTGTTAGAAATTGAGATAACAAGAAATGTCACACACAAATCAGACTTATTTTAATTATTGATCACAATGATTACAGATATAATATATATATCACTAACTTCCACAAATCTGATCCTAAGAAAGTGGATCTATGACTAGGACATGACACAGCTATCACTCATAACATAGGAATCAACAACTTCTAGAATAACACATTGAAACTCTCATTGACAATCTGTAATACACATGAAACACATAGAAGCATTACTTCCAATACCCTCCCTTAACGTTTACATGTAACAAATATAGAAAACACACATTACAACTACCATATTGATCTTTGTCATATTTTTCTGATATGGTCATCACACGCACTCACATCCACTCTAAAATCTCATGGTTTATGTAACACCATCCTCCCACATTTACCTTAGTGACCCTCCAAACAAGGTAAACATGTGACGAAGAGTTACTATGATATGACTCAACTCCCTTTGTAATAGTTAAGGAAATGGAACTGACAAAACACAGCCAAACTGACCTTCTACACATGCATCAACACCCCCAAGAGCCATCCAACCCATCCAAGTGACCATCCCCTGAGATAAACTAAAATTTTATTGCATTAAATCCTCATTCACTCCCTCAACATGGGCATGCATGTGACTCAGAACCTGCAACCACTCCCACAAAAAGGAATCCCTATGACTAAGGACATTTCCAGTTAGTTCTACGCCAATGACTCCAAATTTTGTGCCACTCTTTTAGGGCCAGGACTCAGGCCACTACTGAGAACTCCATGAAACCTCTAGGAATAAAAAGTAACATCAAAATAATGATAGAAATGAAAATGCTAGAACAAGGACTTGATTGGAACCCTACTAGTCATGACATGCATTCTGTGACAATTCATTCTACGTGTTTAAACAACATATTTGAGCATAGGGGTATCACACTTATTTGAGGATCACTAAGAAGAATTTTTTCCTCATCAAAATAATGAAAATACAATCTATTAATCCATATATCCATTGTACATTTAGTGTTTTAAAAAAATGATGAGAGCCATACATTTTCACTATCATAAAACTCAATTGTAACGAACATATAACTAAAATAAATATCAAGGATATAACAACCATATAAACCACATATAAACAACTATATTTACCTATAAAATACCAAGGAGGAAGAGCTCTTATTATTGATTTCATAAGCCGGCCATATATGGGTCTTCCTTGAACTAGCCAACCATAGACTAAGCTAAACCAAATCTTTCTTTCATATAGTCACACCCGTGCCATATTCCAAGCATGAATGTGGGATCTCATCAAACAAATAAATAAAAACAATCCAGTGCTTCCAGAGGCCAAACCACCTAAACCCTCAACTAGTGATTCCACCTCACAATCGAACATCACTAACCATCACCAGATTGGTCTCTACCCAAGTTTCCCAGGGCTCCAGAGAATTTTTTGCAACCAGGACTTCTAGGACTACTAACTCAACCCACAAATGTCATTGGGCTTCTAGAGCATTTTTCGAACCAGGGCTTCCACTACAAGTAACTCAACCCAACAAATGTTTCCAAATTATTTTACCAACCAAGGCTTCTAGGACTACTAACTCAACCTAAGTTGTTATAGGGCTTCCAGAGCATTTGTCCAACCAAGGCTTCCATGAACTAATAACTTAGCCCCTAGCGAATGACATAAAAAAACCAACCAGAAAATGAAAGTAAAACCCACAACGCCATGCCTATTCAGGAAATGGAAAGGTTAGGAAAAACCATTATCAATTCAATAAATCCTCCATGTCAATGACAAATCATAACCAAATAACCACATGCATATGTCATGCATGCCAAAACTAACAAGGAATTCATACATGCAACTCGGTACTTGCAAGAAAAAATTTGGTGTAGTTGTTGATCCTGATGTCTTCTTTCTCTTTCCTGATTATCCTTTGCCATCTTTCTCCAAATCCCAAGTATGCCACACTCCTCCAAGAGTTCTCCAAGAAAACTCTAAGTGTCGAAGTGTATGAGAGAGAGAAAGAGAAAAATAAGAGCTCTAAAACTGAACTCGTGAAAATCATCAACTGATCCCCAGAAGCCTTTTTATTGATGAGGCCTTTATTTTCTTCATTTTTCCTTCATTTTCCTTATCACATGCAACCTATGACCTTCCACTTTCCTTTTCTCCTAATTTCCGTTATTTTCACAAATAAATGATAATTTTCCTTTCCAAAGCCTTAGCCATTTCCTTTACCAATTTCCATAGCCATTACTTAATCACAAGTGATCCCCATCATTATGTTTATACCCAAAATTTAGTTTGGAATATGTGCCCCATGACCAAGGTCTTATTTTACCTTTAGTAATTTTTACATGGATTTTTTACCAAGGCTATTAGAGAACACTCCCCCTTGAGGAAACACCGTCATGAGTGTTCAATGACACCTAAAACTAATAAGACTACTGAAAACAAAACATACTACCCATGGAGCTTTATAACTTAGCTCATTGCAGTATTTACGATGATCAACCTACTTAGAAGCAAACCAACATGAAAACATAACAACATGAAAACCATAATGACATGACACCCATACCACTTATTAGAGCTTTATAGCATAACCTGTGTTGGTATTTACATCCATATATATGTGTACATATACCAAAACATTATACCAAGCATATACGAAAGACATATATCAAGGAAATTCGCTCCACTAATGAATATAGAAGGATACATAGAATTCATCTAATCTTCCATCTCCCATGTAGCTTCATTGGGCCTAAAGTGCTTCCACTCCACTTTAACCTGCTTGATTGCTCAATTTTGGAGCATAAGCATCTTTCTCTGCAAAATGCACTAAGGTTTTGACTAGAATTCCCCTTCTCGCTCCACCTGCAATATATAGCAGTCAATTATAAGATCAACATCTTTAACATATTTCTTATGCAATGACACATGGAAAACATCATGGAATTTCACTGTTGAAGGTAGTGTAAGTCGATAATACACTGGTCCATTCCTTTCAAGGATCCTAAAAGGTCCATAAAACTAAGGTGCCAACTTGGGACATGATCCAATCCTCAAGGAGATCTTCTTGGGATTGATTTGTAAGTACATTTGTTCCCAAACTTGAAACTCCTTGAACAACCTATTTTGATCTGCATAACTCTTATATCTATCTTTTGTTGCCTTTAGATTCTTCTTAATTAACTGCATTTCCTATACCATTTCGGCTAACATGTCTGGTCTAATCAACACCCAATTCATTGGATCACTCCAACTGATGGGAGTATTACAACTCTGCCCATGTAGCGCCTCAAATGAACTCATCCTCGAATATTGTTGATACCCATTGTTGTAAGAAAACTCAATCAGAGGAAGGTACTCTTCCCAAATTCGTTGTTGATGCATCACATACATCCTCAACATATCTTCTAACAGCTTGTTGACCCCCTCTATCTGTCCATCTATTTGTGGTGATAAGTTGTGTTGAAGGCCAACTCTGTACCCAAACCTGTAAATAACTCTTTCCATAACCTAGAAGTGAACTTGGCATCCCTGTCTAATATGATCTTCTTTAGTACACCATGCAACCTCACTATATCCCTAATGAATACTCATGCTACCTTAGCCAAACTTTGCACAACAACCATGATAGAATTGTGTTGTCTAACTATCCTTGGAAAACCTGTAATGAAGTCCATGGAATGACCTCCCATTTCCACTCTGGAATCTGAATACACTGAAGTAATCCACCTGGATGCTTACACTCTTCTTTTACTATTGATAATCCAAGCATCTAGCCACAAACCTTTTCACCTCTTTCTTCAAGTTTGGTCAATAGTAAAAATTCTTCACCATTGTCAATGTCTTCTGATATCCCAGGGGACCTAAATACGGTTCAACATGAAAATATCTCAAGATAAGCTTCTTGATCTCACTGTCATCTAGCACATATATCTTGTCCCTAAATCTGATAAAGCCATCTGCTATGAGACGATAGTCCTCATCATGTGAACCTGTACCTTCACCTATACCTATACCTTTACATGTGCCTCTACTTGTACTCTGTTGTAACCTATGCTTGAGCTCCATGTACTTGTTATCCTATTAACCTACCTATAAGATCTTATCCTGTAAATTTTCCCCATAATAACTCATAGCTATTATGTGGTTCACCTGCATACGCCTACTAAAATCGTCTGCAGCCTTGCTTTCTTTACCTTTAATGTACTTGATCTCAAAGTCGAACTCAGTGATCATGCACAACAATCTATATTTCCTTATTTGCAAATTTGGTTGGTCAAATAGATAACTCAATCCACTGTGATCACTCATCATTGAAAATATCCTACCAAGAAGATAACACTTCCACATGTTCAATGCGTGGATGATCATTGCGAACTCAAGATCATGTGTTGGATAATTCCACTCATGCTCATTCCGTTTTCGTGATTCATAGCATACTACGTATCATTCCTGCATAAGAACTTCACCAAGTCCTCTCTTGCAAGCATCTTTGCATACCATAAACTCTTTGTTGGGATCTGCAATCTTTAGCACAGGAGTGTTTAGCAACAATTGTTTCAATTGCTCAAAACTTATTACACATTCTTCTCTCCATTCAAATTACTTCTTACCTTTTTGCTACAATTACATGATAGGATATGTAATGTGAGAGAAGCTCATGTTGAACCTCCAATAGTAACCTCCTAACCCCATAAATGATCTTACCCCATCCACCTTTGTAGGAGCTTCCCATTCCATGATGGCCCTTATCTTCTCTAGATCTACTATTATTCCTTCCTTGTAAATAACATGCCCCAAGTAATGTACCTCTATCTGAAATAAATTGCATTTACTAAGCTTAGCATACAATTGAGGCTCTCTTAGCAATCTCAACACTGTTGCTAAATGTTTGGCAAGTTCTTCCTCATTTTTAGAATATATCAAGATGTCATAAATGAACACAATAACAAACTTATCTAGATAAGGATGCCAGACAATATTCATCAAGCACATAAAGGTAGCTGGAGCATTATTCAAATAAAATGGAATTAGAACAAACTCATAATGTTCATACATGGTCTGGAAAGTTGTCTTGTGAATGTCATCTTCTTTAATGCATACATGATGATATCCTAATCTCAGATCAATCATCAAGAACATTAATTCTCCATTCAAATGATCAAACAAATCATCAATCCTTGGCAACAAATACGTATTCTTAATGGTCACCTTTCTCAACTTCTTGTAATCAATGCACAACCTGAGAGTACCATCCTTCTTCTTCACAAACAATATCAGTGCGCCCCATGGTGATACACTTGGCCTAAAGTATCCCTTCTCAAACATTTCCTTCAACTCTATCAACTCTCGAGTGCTTATCCTTTATGGTGCTTTTGATGCTGGTGCTGCCCCTGGTACCAACTCAATAGAAAAATTGACATCCCTGTGATGCAGCAACTTTGAAATGTTATGTGGGAAATACATCTTGAAACTATTATAAAATCAGGTACCTGCTCAAAACATATGCATCCTCAACTTCCTTACCTTTGTCACTAGAAATATGTACTGCAAATAACTCACACCCTTTCCTACAACTACATTTTGTCTTTATAGCTATAACCATTTTGACTGATGTTTCCTTTTTCTTACCCTGCAAGGCTCTCTGTTCTCCATTATCATCCAAGCACTCAATATCTTTTTCATGACAATCCACCTTGGTCCTATGGAGATACAACTACTCCATACCCAAAAGCATGTTATACGAACCCAATGGCAATACATTCAAATGTGTGGATGTAGACATACCATTCAACTCAAATGGATAAGCTCTTACCTAGTGACGAACTCGCTTCATTGTACCTGTAGGCAACTGTAGTAATCAAGATTATTCATGCAGTTATTTATTCAAACCACACTTATCCACCAAGTTAGGATTAACATAACTATAATTAGATCCAGGGTCAATCAAAATAGAAACAATTTGATCACAAAGCTTACTGTACATCTTGATAATAGATGTCTGGTGATCTGCTTTCCTATTATCCAATGCTGGATAGATTTGAGGAACACTTTATACAACAACCCCCACTATTTGCACTTCCTGAGCAATGTAGATCAATGTTATACCACCCTGATGTTGTGGACAATCTTTCCTAGAGTGATCTTTGGCACATGTCCAACACTATATAGGCTTCCAATCTTCACCTGTTATGATCCTTAAATTGAAATCCCTAGCCTTTGTCATATGCATTTAACTTCTTAAGTGATGTTCTATTCTCTTTGTTACCTATGTCCTGAGGCCTTTTTCGCTTCCTATCCAATTTCCCTTTATTGCTTTCATGACCTTTCCAGTCTGATTTAGTCTTAGATATGCACTTTGATTACTCATAACAATGATTTAGTTTCTAGAAGGCCTCCTCCAATGATCTATAAGCTCATCAAACCCAATCCTGTCTTTGAATTCTATCAGCAACCCATTGATGAATCTTTGAATCTTGGCCTTCTCCTCCTTGAGGTAAGGCACATATCTCAACAACTCCATAAATTTTCTACTATACTCCTCATCGGTCATAAAGCCCATATTTAGCTCATAAAACTCTTTTCACCTATTGTCATAGTACCTCTCTGATAGATACTTCTTGTTGAATAGTCTCTTGAATTCACTCCAAGTCAACTCCTCCGCATAAATATCTCTAACGTTTCTTACATTTTCCCACCAAATATTTTCTTTACCTTTAATACTAAATGTAGAAATTATGGCCTTCATGTCTTCTGAGTAATCGTGCAATCTGAAGAACTTATTCATTCGAAGCAACCATGCTTCTACATCTTGTGTTTTCTTCATTTCCCCATTGAATGTAGGTGGTTGTGCTTTCTTAAACTCATCCGAAAAATATCACCTACCAGTCCTCCTGTAAGGATGATAATGATGATGACCATGATACCTATCAGAACCAAAACTAGAATAGTACCTTTGTCCATCACCCCTCATGTCTAGAGTATCTAAGAGCCTTCCATCTCTAATCGTATTATATCTATCTAACCTGTACCCACCAAGATACCTACTGCCATATGCCCCATTAGTTTTGTCCTTCAGTTCAAGGCTAATCCGAAGTGTCCCCTATCTCTACAGTTCTGACAAACCATGAAGGATTACTCAATAAATATCTGCTTTATTTTCTTGTGCCTTCATGATTATTTCATTATCTTCTTTACAAATTCTTATCTCTGCGTTCAAAATTTTCAATGTGTTTACTAAGTCAGAAGAATTCCCGACACCACGTTGCTCATCTGATCTATAGGGAGAGTCTTGGGAACTGTAGTCTACTATCGTGCTATTCATATTTTTTGTTTCTCTTCCTGTAAGGTATATCATGTCAGCTAAACCAAAATATAAATAAACCAATGTACCTCAGTGTAGTTCAAGCAGGTGTATCTCGTCTGCAAGACCAACCAGATTAGTGCAACTATATATATATATATATCAAAATTTATTCACCGTTTCAGTCATTATCCAATCATCAATGAATGACCATATCAACCAAATTCTATGACTACATGCATGAACATTACAACCACATCAATGTATGCATAATGATATACAAGCACTGACATGCATAACCCATAACCAACATACACTATGATGACCACATACAACAACAACACCATCAACTTCCACATGACGACATCATTGCAACGATGTACAACAAAGCATATGGTAAATATATATGAAAGTGACATGAATGGATGACCAATGCACTACCCATCCAGACCAAGGGGTGAATCATCCTTTGATACCACTCTATAACTTCCTCCTCCCACATCTACCCAAGTATCTAACCAACTGGGGTAAACATGTGACGAAGAGTTATAGTGATATGATTCAACTCCCTATGTAATAGTTAAGGAAGTGGAACTGATGAAACACATCTAAACTAACCTTTTAGACATGCAACGAAACCCCCAGGATCCATCTAACCCATGCAAGTGACCAGCCCCTGAGACAAACTAACATTTTGCTACATTAATGCCTCAGTCACTCCCTTGACATGGAAATGAATGCGACTAGGAACTCAATCCCTCCCACAACAAGGCATGCCTATGACAGGGGACTTTTCCAGGTAGTTTTGTGCTAGAGACTTCAAATTATATGCCACATTTTTAGGGTCAGGACTCAGGCCACTGCCCAAAACTCCATGAAACTTCTAGGATTGAAAGGTAACATCAAAATAATGATAAAAATGGAAATAGTTGAATAATGAATTGATTAGACCCCTACTAGCCATGACAAGAATTTTGTCAAACATGTCACAAATATGCATTCTACAGGTTTACACAACAAATATGAGAATAGGGATCTCACACTTATTTGAGGATCATTATGAAGCATTTTTTCCTCATCAAAATAACTACATTACCATCTATTAAGCCACATATCCATTGTACATTAAATGATTAACCAAAACATGATGAGAGCCATACATTTTCACTGTCCTAAAAGTCATTCATAACCAACATATAACCAACATAAATATCAAGGATATAACAACCATATAAGCCACATATAAACAGGTATATTTACTCATAAAATACAAAGGAGGACGAGCTCTTATTGATGATTGCATAAGTCGACCATGTATGGGACTTCCATGGACCACCTGACCATAGACTAGGCTAAACTAGATCTTTCATTTATCTAGTCACCACCATGCCATATTCCAGAAATGAATGTTGGATCTCATAAAAAAAATCAATCAAAACCATCTAGGGCTTCCAAAGGCCAAACTACCTCAACTCTCAACTAGTGATTCCACCTCATTGTCAAACATCACTAATCATTACCGTATTGGTGTCTAACCAAGTTGTCCAGGGCTCTAGAGCATTTTTTCCAACCAGGGATTTCGAGACTGGTAACTCAACCCACAATTGTCATTAGGCTTCGAGAGCATTTTTCCAACCAAGGCTTCCAGGAATGGAAACTCAACCCACCAAGGGATTCAAGACAATTTGTCCCACCAAGGCTTCGAGGACTAGTAACTTAACCCAAGCTGTTACAGGGCTTCCAGATTGTTTTTCCAACCAAAACTTCCAGGAAATAATAACTCAAGCCACAACCAAAGGCACAAGAAAACCAACCAGGAAAAAAAAGAAAATGAAAAACCATGACTATCGAGGACATGGAAAGGCTATGAAAAGCCACTATCAATGCAAGAAATCCTTCACGCCAATGACATATCATAACCAAATAACCACATGCATATGTCATTCATGCCAAAACTAGCAAGGATATCATACATGCAATTCAGTACCTCCATGAAAAATCTATTGTAGTTGTTGATCCCGATGTCCTCTTGCACTTTCCTGCTTTTACTTTGCCTTCTTAAGCCAAATCCCAAGTATGCCACTCTCCTCCAAGAGTGCTCCAAGAAAACTCTAAGTATCTAAGAGTATGAGAGAGAGTGAGAGAAATGAGAGCTCCAAAACTGAACTGATCCTCAGAAGCCTTTTTATTAATGAGGCCTCTATTTTCTTCATTTTCCATTATTTTTCCTTCATTTTCCTCATCACATGCAACCTGTGACCTTTCACCTTCCTTTTCTCCTAATTTCCATTATTTTCATAATTAATGTCAATAAATGTCATTTTTCCTTTCCAAAGCCTTAACCATTTCCTTTGCCAATTTCCATAGCCATTGATTACTCACAAGTGATCTACATCATAATGTATTTACCCAACATTTAGGTTGGAATATGTGTCCCATGACCAAGGTCCTATTTTACATTTATTAATTTTTAGATGGATTTTTCACTAGGGCTGTTACAGTTTCCTATCTTTTCCTCATCACACTTTTGAGCTTCCCACTTGATCCATTTAAGACATAACCACTTCATGCCATCATTGAAGTACTTTGTAGAATTAATTCTTGTCAACCTACTAGATCCCGACAGGTTAGTATCAATACTCAACCATTCTATGGAACTCCCACCATCTGTTGAATCCATGACCCTCTGCAACCTTCATCAATTGTCTAGTATAACATTCTAGGTACAAAATTCTTTAGCAGACAATTCTACAACTTGGACTTCTATAAAATAACATGTACTAATGCTCATGGAGCATGATGGGTTCTAGGAGCATGACGAGTCACACCAACTTGAGCTTACTAAGAACTGTTTTTAACTAATGCTCCTAGAGCATGATGGATCACATTAGTTTGTTCAATAGTTGTCTTGTTAGTTGTGGTTCTGCATAATTTAATTTTACACAATATAATAGCATTCTACAACTTCAAATCACACCACAAACTTGAACACACACAACATATGATTTTTACAACCCACACCACACTAATTCTACAACTAGTGAAATTAGCACATCATTAAAAAAAAATTGATGTATTCTCTCCATACCAAATAACGTCAATAAGAATTAACATTATAACCATATGAAAACAAGTCCTGATTACTAGACACAAGCTTAAGCAGTCCAACAAACATCCATGAAAGTGTTTCCTATGAAATAAATCCCATGAAGGTTCATCATTTATCTTGGGATTTTTAAAGAAAAATATAAAGCGTCTTCCACATCAAAACATTGACCCATGATAAGCCCATATGAGACATACTTTCAAGGGCTCTACCAACTCAAAATTTACTTGGACACTGCCCCTCCTCTATCTGCATTCAGCCCAAGCTTGTGTTAGTGGGAAACAGGATGCCATATGCTTTGATGATAGTAGTTGCAGCTGCAACATTCCCCTCAAGAATTACGCCTAAGAGTCACCCCCAAACCTTCCTTTCTCACTCAACTACTGAGGATGATCTCTACAAAGCAAGAGCCCAAAATATAGTGGTGCCACTCTTAGATCTATGAAGAATAATGGAATTCCAACCATATGAGTAGGACACATGGTGGTTTCAAAGACCGAGAGGTAGTGATTGAAAGATCCAAGAATCAAAACCATGCCAGACTATGATAGTCCAACTTTTTTCAAAATCCCCTAGCTGAACTATGCATGCTTACCAGAATCTTCGTTACTAGCGACACCCTTATCCTCTTGCCAAAAACCATTGTGACTTGAGCAGCTAACCTGTGACTGCATTTCTTCACACTTTGGCTTTGATTATTTTTCTACCTGAATAAATCATAATGATGGTGGGCCTCGCTAATGGTGAGGTGGATATTCATTAGATGGATGGATCCCATCCACCACCAAATATGACCTTAGACATAAACCTTTAATGAATCCTATCGTCTAATGGATCTCCTTAATACATAACCACCAAAGAATTTGATGCAAGAAATAAGTAGGATCCGACAATGTTGGAAGGAGCTCCAGAAACTAAATAAATCTATTGACCTACATGTTGAGCCTCAAAACCGCACTCATTTACCCATCCTCCGAACAGCCTTTTCCTACTCATTTCCTTCTTTTGTCATCATTTCCTTCATCAACTTGTTCAATTCATTGCATTATAGGACTTTTTAACATGATTTGCTAATTGTGCTAATGATTGACTGTTGGTTTAGATTTTTGGTTCAAGTGCTGCAATTCTGCAGCTAACACAGGATTTCCGCAGCCGGTCTCTGGTTCCGCAGCCGATCCCAAATTCCGCAGCCATTTTCTTGTTTGCTATGATCCAGGTTTCCTTTAGAGAAAAGAGCCACATGGGCAAGTTCGTATGACCGTGTGCATGGTGCGTGTGCTGTCAGCTCAGCCAAACTGGCCGTCTACACCCCTGGTCAACGTGGAGGTAGCTCTGGTCAAGACGGCAAGGTTGCAAACGGTGGCACGGCTCTGCGTGTTCAGTTGGAGCACGTAAGTCACAGCTGGCTTCTTCTTCAGCCACGAAGACTGCAGGGGACAAGAATCCAACATCAGATTTATTAAACCATGATGACCGTTCCCTAGATCCATGCACGTTGTTGCTGAACGTGTCTTTTTCCTAGCTGTTAGTTAGCCTAGTTTACGCACAGAACAGTTGATGTTCTTGCTATAAATAAAGTGTCTCTATACGCTGATTAGTTAGCTATTGAAGTTAATATTTTGCTGCTATAAAACTTTGTTTAAAGACTCTTTTATCAAGCGTTTACACTCTCCACTGTGTTTTATTATGAGTTGATTTAATTCAAAGAAGACAGTTCTGTATCTATCTGCGTAGCTGATCTTTTAATTGGTTGAAGTGGATGGAGGGCCCCTGTCTGCTACAACCATTGTACAGTAGTCTTTGAATTTACTTTCCTGCATTTCTTTTTCTTTAATTTATCATGTATATTAATGTACAGTTTTTGAATTATGCTGCTTTATGTTTCTGTACTTTTCATGACTGATCAGTGTGTTTTTACAGCTTTGATTAGGAGCCCGGGACAGTGTGCTTTTACTTCTTTTTAACGCTAGTGGCATCTAAAGTTGTCTTATCTAAACTGCTGACTTTCGCTCTGATTTTTATTAGTTTCCTTGCTTAGTTAGTTCCTTACTTAGTTTACTTTATCAAGCTTTGTCAAGTTGCTAAACTCTTAATGGTTCTATTTATCATAATTCACCAACTTTTATGGAACCAAAACATCATTTAATTGCAGCTTGGTTTATTTAGTTTTAGACTCATATTGCTAATTCATTCCTAACTCTTTTCACATGATCAATTTGGCTAAAGGCAGAATGTTAAGGGAGAATTAAGTAGTGTGATTTGTCACTTACTTTTTACATTGCTTTAGACTCAATAGAAAAGTTAGAGTAGTGTTTTTGCTTTCAGTCGAGTTAACATAGATGTCATTTTCATTATTATCAGCAGTAAAGGTATTGGACTAGTGCCATTGGTCTTTTGTTTGATGCTTTACTTTCATTCAAAGCTTTAATTCCATTTCAAGTTATTGTTCAAGTTTTCTCTTTTAAATTCAAGAAGCATTTTAAGACTTGCATGGGAGTATACCGATATGCTAGATGAGCTAGATTGCATCTTGTCTTGTCTTTTGCATGGGAGTATACCGATATGAAAGGGATTGATCCTAAGACTTGCATTCATCACATCTACATTGAGGAAAATAGTAGACCAATCAGACAACCTCAAAGAAGGATGAATCCAAATCTTAGGGAAATAGTAAAAGAGGAACTCCAAACGTTACTTAATGTAAACTTCATTTACCCTATTTTAGATAGCTGGTGGGTTTCCCCTTTGGTTATAGTACCCAAAAAGAATGGTAAATGGAGAGTTTGCATTGATTACAGAGAACTGAACAAAGCGACCTTGAAGGACCACTTTCCTTTACCCTTTATTGATCAAGTCTTAGATACTCTAGCAGGTAAAAAGTATTTCTCATTCTTGGATGGTTTTAGTGGTTACAACCAGATTCATGTAGCACCTGAAGATCAAGACAAGACCACATTTACTTGTCCATGGGGAACTTTCGCCTACCGAGTACTCCCTTTTGGATTATGCAATGCACCTGCAACATTCCAAAGGGCAGTACTAGG
>APFE031271641.1:37664-83043 GCA_000404065.3 Pinus taeda | reverse complement strand
TGTTCTCTACCCTCATACCACTGGTTCCATTCTCATTTTCATACACCACTCTCGTCTTCATTGTAAAATCCCTCTTTGTTTTTCCTCACCTCACTGTTCAAAACCCGAATCACAAGTTCTGCACCTCACTGTTTATTACATTACGATTACTCTGTACAACCGTAATTCCCCTGTTTTCCCGTAAAGCATTCTCCTCAAACTACCATATTCCACTGTCAGAGCTTTAAGTAAAGCTGAGAACCGAGAATGGGGAAATTGTTAAGAGCAGAACCGGAGGGTTCGAAGTTTTTAGAGGGTTACCCACAGGTCAAAGAAGCACTGCAGAGAGCCGAATGGCTGAAGTTCATTCAGAAATTTAACAGGTACCATAAGGAGGTGACTAAGGCATTTGCCCGGTCATTTGATGGGAAAACCGTGGAGGTAGGTGACTTGCAGTTCACCATAACAGAGAGCACCCTGGCCACAGCAACTGATTTGCCTCAAAAAGGAGAACGCTGGTCCAAAAACCAAACAGTTGAAGATCAAGAGTGGAGAAAAATGCTCAAGAATCCAGGTATGGATACCTCCATTTTCACTAAGGGAATCCCTGTACGTGTCATTAAAGAGGAATGGACTTCATTACTATTGCTTGTTCAAAAATTTTTAACATGTGAAGGCCGTTTCGGTGTGATGTATATATACCATACAAGAATCATGATGCACTTTATGGATGACTGAGCTATCAACCTACCTTGTTTCTTGTTAGCTAGTCTAAAGAAGATGTGTACCACTGTTCAGAAACACGTGGGAAACATTGAACCCCACTTGTATCACCATGGACTCATTAAAAATTTAATAGAGGAGCAGTTGGAAACTAAAAATGATACATGGGAGAAGTTTCTAATTAGAAACCATTTTCAAGAGGTAGCTGAAGCCTCTAGCAGCTCTCCTAGGATACCAAAGAGAAATAGGAGAGGAGGGAAAGAAATTACTGCCCAGGAAACTGCCCAAAAGATTGCTGTAGAAACTGCCCAAAAGACTGCTCGAGAAACTGCTCAAGAAACTGCCCGAGAAGAAAGAAAAAAGGGAGACAAAGCTAAAAGACAAAAGGGGGATAAAGGGAAAGCCATTCTGCAAGAATCATTTCCTTCACCTGAGCCCTCAGTTGAAGAAGAATCCCAAACAATAGCTAATAGATTAGTACAACTTCAAACCACTGCCCTCTCAAAGAGAAAACAGAAAGAGAAACATAGTGCCGAGCAGAAGAGCACTAATGTACAAGTGAGGAGAAGCAGTAGGTTGAAGGGAAAACTGAGTGTGACCAAAGGAAAACAGTCCCATTTTGTTGATTTGGGCACACCTGAAAAGACTCCAATTCAGTTAGATGTTGAGCTAAGCCCTCCACGAGAGGAAAGTCCCTTCCAGCAAGAAATAGAAAGCAGTTTTCAGGAATTTGAATTTAGACCAAGACAAACACCTGACATAGACCCTGAACAGCAGAAAGCATATGATTACTTGGAGACTTTAGAGCAATCTGCTGCTGGTCCAAGCACTATAGTACCTCATGATGAACAAGTCAAATCTCTAAAACAAGAGGTATTTGAGCTGGAAGTCTTGAACCGACACATTAAGCAGGAGAATGAAGCATTGAAAGAACAAAGCAAAGTGGACAAGATGGTCCATGACAATACAATGCTTCACTTGGGTCTTTGGCAGAAAAAGAATAGAAAATTGAAGAAGAAATGCAAGAAATTGAGCAGGGCCTTGATTAACTTGAGGTTTAGGTGTTTGGTTATGAAACCAAGAAGAACAAATCTGGCAGTAAGAAGAAAAAGGAGAAGGTTGGATGTCTTGGCAGAGGCATCTGAGCATATGAATTGAAAAAACATCATGACAAAGTTTTGGTTGCATGAGGACATGCAACACCTTCACAGTGGGGGTATGTTGAGCCTCAAAACTGCACTCATTTACCCATCCTCCCAACAGCCTTTTCCTACTCATTTCCTTCTTTTGTCATCATTTCCTTCATCAACTTGTTCAATAGATTTCATTATAGGACTTTTTAACATGATTTGCTAATTGTGCTAATGATTGACTGTTGGTTTAGATTTTTGGTTCAAGTGCTGCAATTCCGCAGCTAATACAAGATTTCCGCAGTCGGTCTCTGGTTCCGCAACCGATCCCAGATTCCGCATCCATTTTCTTGTTTGCTATGATCCAAGTGTCCTTCAGAGAAAAGAGCCACATGGGCAAGTTCGTATGACCGTGTACATGGTGCGTGTGCTATCAGCTCAGCCAAACTGGCCGTCTACACCCCTGGTCAACGTGGAGGTAGCTCTGGTCAAAACGGCAAGGTTGCAAATGGTGGCACGGCTCTGTGTGTTCAGTTGGAGCACGTAAGTCACAGCTGGCTTCTTCTTCAGCCACGAAGACTGTAGGGGACAAGAATCCAACATCGGATTTATTAAACCATGATGACCGTTCCCTAGATCCGTGCACGGTGCTGCTGAACGTGTCTTTTTCCTAGCTGTTAGTTAGCCTAGTTTATGCACAGAACAGTTGATGTTCTTGCTATAAATAAAGCGTCTCTATACGCTGATTAGTTAGCTTTTGAAGTTAATCTTTTGCTGCTGTAAAACTTTGTTTAAAGACTCTTTTATCAAGCGTTTACGCTCTCCACTGTGTTTTACTATGAGTTGATTTAATTCAAAGAAGACAGTTCTGTTTCTATCTGCGTAGCTGATCTTTTAATTGGTTGAAGTGGATGGAGGGCCCCTGTCTGCTACAACCATTGTACAGTAGCTTTGAATTTACTTTCCTGCATTTCTTTTTCTTTAATTTATCATGTATATTAATGTACAGTTTTGAGTTATGCTGCTTTACATTTCTGTACTTTTCATGACTGATCAGTGTGTTTTTACAGCTTTGATTAGGAGCCCGGGACAGTGTGCTTTTACTTCTTTTTAACGCTAGTGGCATCTGAAGTTGTCTTATCTAAACTGCTGACTTTCGTTCTGATTTTTATTGGTTTCCTTGCTTAGTTAGTTCCTTACTTAGTTTACTTTATCAAGCTTTGTCAAGTTGCTAATCTCTTAATGGTTCTGTTTATCATAATTCACTAACTTTTATGGGACCAAAACATCATTTAATTGCAGCTTGGTTTATTTAGTTTTAGACTCATATTGCTAATTCATTCCTAACTCTTTTCACATGATCAATTTGGCTAAAGGCAGAATGTTAAGGGAGAATTAAGTAGTGTGATTTGTCACTTACTTTTTTACATTTCTTTAGACTCAATAGAAAAGTTAGAGTAGTGTTTTTGCTTTCAGTCGAGTTAACATAGATGTCATTTTCATTCTTATCAGCAGTAAAGGTATTGGACTAGTACCATTGGTCTTTTGTTTGATGCTTTACTTTCATTCAAAGCTTTAATTCCATTTCAAGTTATTGTTCAAGTTTTCTCTTTTAAATTCAAGAAGCATTTTAGAAATCACTACATACACACACATTCACTCACTTGTTTATAACTTCATCACATCACATTAGGAAGATAAGTCATACATAAACTAAAAACGACAAAAAGAATTAGGAAAGGCTGCTTAAGTATATATTGTACACTTCACTTCATCAGCTTACGAGCCCCGGGTTGACAATTTATGATAGCAATTTAGACAACACTAAATTGACCAAACACGTGTCCATCCCCAAAGGATCAGGTAATTATAGTCATGTAAAAGTTTTATGGAGGTGTCGGGGTTCGACCCTGTGACCTCCTCTGCACAAACCAATAACTTAACTGTCTCTGCTACCGTTCATGTCTTAATATTTATGTTCACCATATCTATTTAAATATTAAGGTTTTTTGGTTGTGAGGTTAGGAGGGAGCCAGCCTGTGGGCCATCCCCCCCGCCCACCCATGTGAACACCACCCAAACCTCTGACAGTAATGGCTAGCAGCTATCCATCCGGTGGCTACACAAACCTTAACATTCACGGTTATGCTTCCATGTGAACACTCCATCTGGCGGGCGGCTATGATCAACGATTATCCATAAAAGCACACTATCCAAACTGTAACTGTGACATTAAATGTCGACATGTGTCAACTCCACCTAAACTACAAGTTGACGATTAGTCTAACCACGCGTTTAATGTGACTAACCACTTTCAACTTTAATTAATCCGCACTTAACCATTAATTTATTAGAAATTAAGGTTGGCGGAGTTTTTGGAGGTCCAATAATTTTGGCATTAACTGGAGTTCCTCCAATTTTCATGGAGGTTTACTAGGAGAAACTGATTTTGTCCCTAACTGATTTTAATGCATTGAGTCCATTAAAGGAGGTTTCAGGGACAATAGAGAATTGTATATAGAAATTTTTTCCATTTTGAGTTAATACAGAGGCACAAGCCATGGAAGTTGGTCCGAGGAGATGTAGCCCAAGAGGGGTGACCTCCTTTACCAAAACATTGTGTTAAGTGTTCTTCTTGATGGTTTGTTGTACATTTACTTCTTGTTGTTCAACACTAGTCTTTCATGCTACTCTGCTCATGATTCTAACATAAAACTTGATATAAATTTACCTATTTCTATTCAGAAACACCATAAGGGAACCTATGCACATGAAGCAATTGACAAGAATTCGTTTTTAATTATGAAGTTCAAATTAGCACAACAGAACTAACATTCAATAACAAATGAACCAGTAAGCCTAGTAATAGGAAACATGGTCTATATCATCCCTTACCTATACTTAATCTTCCTTGGGAAAGCATTTCAATGGACTTTGTGGGAGTTTTATTGAGACCCAGGAAGGGACATGACTACCTATTCGTGGTAGTTGAAAGGTTCAACAAGTTGTGCATTATGATTCCCTATAAAAATATCATTAGTGGGCAAGAAGGAACAAACTTGTTCTTTGGACAAGCGTAGGTGCACTTTGGTATACCAAGGAGCATCACTTCAAACAGGGACACAAGATTTCTTAGTTCATTATGGATTACATTGTGGGAGAATATGGAAACAAGGTTGAATAGATGTACAACATTCCATCCATAGACAACTGGGCAGACATAAGTGGTCAAGAGGAATTTCATGCAACTTCTAAGGGGATACAACTAGAAGCATCCGAGGACTTGGGATGAAAATTTGGTATATATACTACATTATTACAATATGGAAATCCACACTTTTACAGGAAGGCACCGATTTTGAATTTTTTTTGGATATTTTCCTCCTTGAGCATTCTACATTACATATGGGCAACAAGGAGGAGTGAGGGAAGATCTTACAACAAATTCTTTGAAAGATGAAAATTTTATACAAAAGCTTTTTCAAATCCATCTACAGGTGCAGGAAACATTGCAGAAGTTACGGTAGAATTATAAGGCAAGGCATGATCAACATCGAACAAAGAAATCATTCAAGGAGGGAGACAAAGTACGGTTACAATTGAACAAGCAGAGGTTGCAGGGGCCTGGTAAGAAATTCAAAGCTATCACGTATGTCCCCTTTGAGATGATGGAAAAGGTGGATGACCATCTCTATCGACTTACTTTACCACCACATATGTTCATCTAATTAGTTGTGAATGTATATAATTTGAAACTCTATGAGCCTTCCATGCTAGATTAGGAAAAGGAATAGGTCCTACCTTGTATGGAGGATTTGGCACTAGATGCTCAGGCAGAGTTGACAGAAGATACCATTTTGTAGAAGAGGTCCAAAACTACAAGACAGTGGCAACATGACCTTTGGAAATCAGGTTGAAGGGACAAATTATAACAAAAGATAAATGGTACACCAGAGAGATGGTGGAGGAAAAATTTCCTCACCTACTTTAGTAGAAGTGTTTGGGGATCAAAAGCCTCCCAAAATGAGGAGGTATGATCTGAATTGGATCATTATAGTTTTTTCCATCCATATTGATACATTTGGAAAGGAAAAGATGAAGGAATCAACTCATGAGATCGTTTTACCCAACGAGATATAGTTTCGCAAAACGGGGCTAGAAACCTTTCAAAAGAGTTTTTAGGCATCAAACGATGTTTTTTGGAGGTAAAATTTTGCCACTTTGGTGTCGCACAATTTCATTCTATTCTACACATGTAAATATTTCCAACTACGTAAGAATCACGTTGAATCAGATTCTGTATGCAAATGTTATGCCACTTAAAATGTTACCTTCTTGCTTTCACACCTATAGTTGGGGAGGATGTCGCATCAACCCCATTATTCATGGAAAAGAGGCTAGCCATGTGATTATTATGTCAAATAATCTATTAGATTTTATATTGTAACTATAGGTAAGATTTAATGTAGTCAAAGTTAACCACAAGTAAGCTATCGAGTTGTGTTATAACCGTCCACTAGAAGGAAGAGGCATTCCATTCTTTTGAGAACATTTTGTTCCATAGATGAGAAAAGATAGATAGGAGAGATAGGATGTAGATAACATAGAGAGGTTTTTTGTATTTTAGTAGCCCACAACCCATATCAATTGCTTCAATATACCTGCAACCATATTTCCATATAGAGAAAGAGAAAGAAGCGACCTCACCTTCTAACTGGTTTTTCTCCTGAAAGGGTTTTCGAGAGACCATATATTGTGTCTTATGTGTGTGTGTGAGCTTATTTTATGATTCTATATTTTTTTGCATAATTTTCATTTGCATGCATGCACTAATTATACTTAAATCTACAAATGTAAAATTTTAATGAAACTGTAATAGTGTAAAATTCAATATTTTCATATATTATTATCATATCCATTGATGAACTGTCCAGTGGAATATCCACGATAGTGTACAGATCAATGTGAATATGATTCTATAGGCATATAATTTTTGATAATCCATATAGTTTAAAAGATGTAAAGGATGACAATTATGTCTTATAAGACTAAAGAAAACAAAGATACAAAACTCTAAATATTGTACTCTCTTTTTGTTTATAATGAAAAGTTAATCTTTTTTTCCTCTTAAAAAAAGAACACTATATTAATATAGGGTTTTAAAATTTGATGGAAATTTAATTGTTCGATTTTGGTTTGCTTGGGTAAATTTTTAAATGTTCTCAAAATCTGTAATCAAAATAAGAATAACCTGAAAATAAATTTATCTAGGATTTAAAGAATTTGTGGTGAGTTAATTGCTTGAGTTAGCCTCTATCCATTAATTTTTAAATATTCTGAGAACCTATAATAAAAATAAGAATAGCTTGTAAATCCTTTTAAATAAGAATAACCCTCTTATCCCTCCATTTTAAATATTCTCAAAATATATAATGAAAAGAAGAATAACTTGGTCGATGGGGGAAGTCAAAAGAACCTCATCTTGAAAACGTGAATCAAAGAGCTATGAGGTACTAGGGTTTTGAAAAGGGGCTGACAAGAGTGAGTTGGTAAATATGGAGGGGCTTGGCGGAGGGAGCTCCACTCCCTCATACAGTAATGTGGTTTCAAACAGAAGCAAAGAGGTGAGTCTGAAAAATTTCCAGAAACCAACAGACGTAGAGGCAAAGATAACTAGCACTCACAAGTCGGGAAGTAGCAATTCCCATGAGAAGGAAGGGACCCACAAGGAAGATAGGAAGGAAGCGAATCCTGGTGGCAACATTCAGAGAATTGAGAAAATGTTTGTGACGAGACCCTGCAAGCCCAAGGCTAACATTAAGCCCTAGGTAGTCTTAAATGATCCTACACTACAAGTGTACAGAGATCACATGGCAACTTATGCGATCATTTACAAGTTCATGGGCATATGGCCCACAGAGAAAGAACTGTATACATGGATAAGAAACAACTGGAAACTGAAGGGAGAAATAAATCTACATCTAGGCTCTAAGGGTTTCTTCATAGTGGTTTTCACTAACCTAGAGGACAAAGACAGATTTTTTGAAGGAGGACCCTACTTCTATGTTGTGCGGGCCTTTACATGCATCCTTGGGTGATGAACTTTGTTCCAGAGAGAGAAACGTTCACATCAGTCCTGGTATGGATTAGATTATACTCCTTACCTTTAGATTATTGGCTACTGGAATCTTTAAAAGCTATAGCAAATAAATTAGAGCATTTTATAAATATATCAGAGGCAACTCTGCAAGGGAAATATACCTCTTTTGCATGCATATGTATAGAGATGGACTTATCGGGAGCTCTCTCGGATGAAGTCATCTTAGAAGTTTATGACGAGGAATGGGTATAGGCAGTCGACTATGAACACATCCCATTGAGATGTCGTAAATTTCATGAACACGAGAACCTCTTCAGAGACTGCCCACTTAACAAAAGGGAGGACTACCCAAAAAACAACAAAGAAAAAGACCCTGAAGGTTTTACCAAAGTGGGAGGCAGAGGGAAAGGAAGGGGGAAAGTTCCAAAAGAAACCTGGTGAAAGCAAGATACCAAGTCATAATAGTTTTGAAATTCTAGAAGAAGAGGAAGGAGAAAATGGAATGCACAAGAAACCAGAGGACTCTCATATAGAGAAGGAAAAAGAGGATAGCATGGAAATTATACAGGAATACAATGGAAAAAAGGAGGACCCACTGAGCACTATGGAACTCCGAAGGGACCATAAGATGACCCCAAGCGAAGGAGTTACAGAGGACCAAGACTTACAGGAGATCCTTGAGAAGGAGAACCTTGAACTAGAAAAGTTTCTAGAGTAGGGAGTCAATAAAGGAATTGACTCTCTACCACAAGAGGAGTTTGACAGAGTACAATAGTTATTCCTCCAAGGGTCTCATACAAAGGTTATAGGAGTCAAAAGAAACCACAACAGCCAGTAGAAGAGAGGGGTTAAATCAATGGAGATAATATCAAGACACTCCACCAAAAACCCAGGAAAGAAAAGAGGGAAAGAGACAGAATGAATTGCTAACAGAGTGTGGAAAACTCATGATTAATTCAGGTAAGATGAAAGATCTCACCAGTTACTCTTTTACAAACCCATCATTATGAAGCTTACAACCTGGAAAATTAGAGGACTAGGGAGTAAAAGAAAACAAAGAAATCTCAGTAATAGAATAAAAGAAGAAAAACCAAATATAGTGTTTATACAGGAAACAAAATGCTTAGTAGATAAAACTAGAGAAATGCATAGAAAATGGCTTATTAAGTATGAGTACCTAGAAGTCAAAGCAAATAATTCAGCAGGAGGAATTCTCAGTCTATGGAATCCTTAGAAATTTGGAATCCTAGATGCTGAGGCATCCAGAAACCACCTTTAAATGGTTCCAACCTTTGGGGGACAAGGATTGTTACATGCTCACAAATGTCTATGGTCTTTAATGTATGGAAGACAAACTCAGTCTCCTCACCACTCTGGAGGAGCTGAGAGAGAGACACCCGGCAATGCCTTAGCTCCTAGGTGGGGACTTTAATATGATCAGATTTCTCATAGAGAAAAAAGGAGGAACCAAAACACTTGGTAGAGACTCCATAGCCTTCCATAACTTCCTTAAAAATATGAGACTGGTAGATATGGATACAATAAATGGTATCCTGACGTGGAACAACAAGAGAGGAGGAACTTCCCAAGTATCCTCGAAATTAGAAAGATGCATTATCTCAGAGGATCTCCTTCTCACTGGTCGTATCATGACAACTTTCACCCTCCCCTTCGGAGGCTCGGACCACTAACACATCCAGTTGGAAACTTCTTTTATTGGAACCTCGAAGAACTGACCTTTCAGGTTCGAAAATGTCTGGCTTCCTAACCCTAATTTCATCACTAATATTGGAAATTTGTGGGCTGAAGAAATGCCCACCCAAGGCACAAAAATGTTCATCCTGCATCATAGACTCAAACACATCAAGAAAAAGCTCAAAGAATGGAATAAAAAAGAGTTTGGCAACATATTCAAAGCCAAAGGAGAAGTGGAAAGAAAATTAGAGGAAATTAATCAAATTCTCACCATAGATGGCTTCAAAGAGGAAAGGAAAATGCAGGAGGAAATCTCCAAGAAGAATGGGACAATAGATGTCAGCAGGAGGAAATCTTCTAGAGACAGAAATCTAGAGTGCAATGGATTAAAGAAGGGGAGAGAAATACTAGATTCTTTCACAAGTCTACCATGGAACACAGGGCACATAATCAGATCACAAAACTTATAGATTCTCAAGGAAAGAGCAAAATACTCACAAGGAAATGGAAGTTGTACTGGCTCAACATTTTCAAAGTATAGCAGAGGAGACCATGGAAGACAGATCTCAATTCACTAAGAGTTTTACTCAACATATTCCAAAACTGGTAACTAGTGGAGACAATTATAATCTAAATAGGCCAGTGATGGAGGAAGAGGTCATTGAAGCAATCAAAGAGATGCACAATGGGAAAGCTCTAGGCCCAAATGGTTTCAATGTTGACTTCTTCAAAACATTTTTGGAAACAGTCAAACATGACATTCTGGATGTGGTGGAGGACTCAAGAAAATCAAAATCAGTTCTGGGAGCGCTTAATGAATCCTTCATAGCCTTAATCCCCAAATAGGAAAAATCCATGACTCCAGACAGATTCAGACCCATAACTTTATGCAATGTCGTGTCAAAAATCATTTCCAAAGTCATTTCTAACAGGCTCAAACCCCTTCTTCCAACTCTTGTGTCAGAGCAGACTGGATATGTGGAAGGTAGACAAATTCTCAATAATATTATTCAAGCTCAAGAAGTGGTGCATTCCTCAAGACCCATAAGCAGGCAGGAATGATAATACAGCTGGACATAATGAAAGCCTATGATAAGCTAAGCTAGTCTTATATCAAGGAAGTTCTTAAAGCATATGGATTTGATCACAACTAGATAAGATGGGTCATGGATCTTGTTACCACTGCTAGTTGTTCAATTCTTCTTAATGGTTGTCCATCCAAAACCTTCAGGCCATCGAGAGGCCTCAGACAAGGAGATCCTCTCTCCCCCTTCCTCTTCATTATCATGATGGAAGGATTGGGCAAAACGATCATTTCAGCCAAGGAGGAAGGAAGAATCCATGGACTTAGACTCACTCAGAATGGGGACACATTGACTCATCAACAATTTGTGGACAATACTATGCTGCAGGGCACACCCACAGTCATGGAAGCCAAAGCTTTCAAACAAATCCTATATGAGTTTACAATGACTGCTGGTACTAAGGTAAGCCTCTCAAAATCAAAATTTTTCTTTTTTAACACTGATATTTCAATTCAAAGAAATCTCTCTAGAATTCTAGGCTTTCAAAGAGATCACCTTCCCTCAAAATATATAGGAATACCCATCATTGACAAACCTCTAAGCAATGATGTATAGGAGTCGGTAACCAATAAATTGAAGGACAAAGTTGGTAAGTGGACAAGAAGATCCTTGAATTTAGTAGGGAGGCTTGTCCTCACAAAGGAAGTACTACAAACTATTCCAATCTACATGTTATCAGCCCTTCTGGCACCAACAGGAGTCTGACAACAAATCAGGAATATGTAAAGGGATTTTATTTGGGCTAAAGGGGAAGAGAAAAATAAATGGGCTTTGGTAGCTTGGGACAAGCTCCATAAACCAAAAACCCATGGTGGTTTGGGTCTCCATGACCCAGATATTCTAAGCAAAGTTTTGGGGGAAAAACTTTGGTGGAGATGGTTAAAGGAAATAAAAAACCACTGGGCTAAACTATGGAAAAAAAAATATGCAATGGATTGGAAAGAAGTGGACCACATTAGAATGATAGGACACATCAAGGGTTCCCATATTTGGAACAAGGAATGGGAGAACAAAGCCTTAGTTCAAAAACACAGTTTTTGGGAGATTAGAAATGGGATTCTTGCCTAGTTCTGGTAGGACAACTGGCAGTAGGAACATACAGTTTGTAGAGAAGAACTGGATATCATAAAAAATGATACCATTATGAAAGGACTGAAAAAAGTAAGTGACTATTGGGATCAGTCATGGGACACTGGTAAATGGATAATTTGGAAGGTACCAAATTACAGTGAAGAGACCCCATTAAAGACCCAAGCTAAAGTTCTGGAAGCCATTCTAGTAAAGAGACAAATTTTGACTTCAACCTCGAATGATCTACTAAGATGGGGTGGAAACAACGACGACATATTCAACCTCAAAGAAGCCAAAAGAATAGCCACGACACTTAATTACCCAAGCCCTAACAAGACATGGAAAGGCCTATGGAACAACCCACACTGGATGAAGATCAACCTGTTCAGGTGGCTAGTTCTGCATAAAAAGATTCTAACTTGGGAAAATCTCAGAAAGAGAGGTTGTGTTGGTCCATCAAGATGCCAACTATGTGGCCTACAAGAAGAAACTAAATCACCTTCTCAACCTATGCTCTTTCACCTCAACCTTATGGAATTCAGTGGCCTATATCCTCAAGAAAACAGACAGGAATGAATATGACATCACCAATACTTTAAAGAACTAAAGGAAGGACTTCTCGGATAATGATACAATAAACACAACTTGGGTTCTGATTCCAGGATTCTCAATATAGGATGTTTGGAAAGAATGTAACAACACGATCTTCAAAGATAAATATAGCACAACACAAGGTATCATAGCTCAAATCCTAAAATAGCTCAAAGAAACTGTCAATGCCCTTTGGAATAAACCTCCTGAGAAACACCTGGGTCAGTGGGACACTCTCATTCTGCAACTGTTGGGTCTCTAGGGTCATGTCCCTCAGCGCCCAAATAAGACAGGAAAGCACATATCAGAAGGAAAGGCTTTCTAGCAAGCCCTCCCCATGGCTTTTTAAAATTCAATATAGATGGAGCCTCAAAAGGTAACCCTGGGGACGCTGGTTATGGAGTAGTCATAAGAGATGAAGAGGGCAATATAAAAGTCATCTTCCATAGTCATCTAGGGAGGGACACTAACAATATGGCTGAACTCATGGCCATTGAGCAATGCTTAGAGATTTTGATTGAGTTCAATTCACACAATGCAATCATTGAGGCTGACACTGAATTAATAATTAATTCGGTCAAGCGGCTAGGCACGGGCACTGCACCCGACAAAGTCTCGAGACACTGGAGAATTTTGAAAGTCTATCACCAAATTAAATTGAACCTAAGAATTATAAGAACTCTTAGTTTTGTTCATGTCCATAGAGATGCCAATAGAGTAGTGGACTGACTAGCTAATGAAGGGGTGAGATGCATAAGAGACAACAAGTACTGCTTGTGGGAGTCAGTACCCGTAGGACAACTGCATGAGAGCTGCTACACTTTGGCCCTCACAGACATGGAGCATTATCAGCACATGAAGGGGAATCCGCGAGTTGACCTTTAACCAAATGGACGATAGGGGTTCAATAGAAAGTCAACCTGAGATTTGGCATATTCGAGTCTCGCAGTGGGATACCATAGATTGCCTACTCACTGGTTCTGTGGGGAGCTTCGATAGAGAACAGGAAGTCAGAAAAAATGTGACAATTTTCTCTAAGATGCAAGGCATCGGTTCAAATGGATGGTTCAATAGAATGGATGGCAGTAGGTGCACCGTATCCGTGGTTTTCAGGTCATCAGGCGATAAGGTGGTTTCCGAGTTATCAGGCGTCAAAGTGGTTTCTGGGTTATTGAGCATCCTCAAGAACCGAAGTGGTTTATTAGAAATGAACCCAATACCACTTAGCATTGAACATGTGGCTCTCAGACGAGAGAGAATATCGGCTTCATTGGGCGGGTATTCCTCTTGCTTCTTCTATGCCCGATATTTTCCTCAGTGGTTGGATCATGCAGCGGTAGATCAATGACTTAGGTTCGATATGTAGGTTAGTGGGTCTGGGTCATCGAGCAGCAAGGTGGTTTCCGAGTTGTTGGGAATCAAAGTGGTTTCTGGGTTTTGGGTGTCCTCAAGACCCGAAGTGGTTTATTAGAAATGAACCCGATGCCACTTAGCATTCAACATGTGGCTCTCAGAGGAGAGAGAATATCGCCTTCATCGGGCGGGTATTCCTCATGCTTCTTCTCCGTCTGATATTTTCCTCAGCCATTAGATCATGTAGTTGCGGATCAATGGCTTAGGTTCGATGATCAAGTTAGTGGTTCCGGGCGATCCCCATCAGACTCGAAATCTTTATTTTTGTGGTCTCTTACCCCTCTTTGGGTCGACTCAAAGTTTTTTCGGCTTCACTTGGCTTCGTTCCATTTGGCCCCTTGACCGCTTGATCTCAGATCATGGCTCGGGTAGTGGAGGCAATGTGTTTCATTTTTTTCTTGGGCCTAGGCCCAGTTCTCGAGAAGTTGACTCTTTTCCCAAAGCTTGAAGTGATTGCTAAATTTTTTATCCCTCTTCCTCTTTGCATGCGATGTATTTTATGTAATATATTTTTTATAGTGACAAGATAATAGAAGTATTGACTCTTGCTTTAGCAAAAAAACAAAAGAAGAATAACTTGTAAATCCCTTTTGATAAAAACAAGTGTCTTATCACTCCTTGTTGATAAAACATACCTTTCCAATATTTGTCTTTTAAGTGCCAACCGATTAACTAGATAAATTTCAGTGGACTTATGCTGCAAGAAGACCCAATTGTTAAAAGTATTTTTGGTTGGGAATCAATTGAGTGGAAGTATTCCTCCTTCCCTTCACAATTACGTGAACCTTCGAGTAATTTCATTATTGAGAAACTAGTTTAGTGAGTAGTGACCCTGGAATTCGGTAAGTTGATGCATATGTCACAACTTTTGTTAGACTATAGTGGCAGCAACACGAGTTTTCTCATTCTTACTACTCTTACTAATTGTTCCGAGTTCTAACCTATAATCGATAGGTTAGCTAAATATTAAACTTGGGTTATAACCAATTAGAGGGAGAAATACCTCCACATATTGAAAACCTATAAATACAATATACCATTTTAAAAGAAAACTAGTATCCTCATCTTCTGTTTTTCACAATATCAACCATGAAATATACATATTGTGGCAGAAGCATTGTGATTCCATTATTATGACATGCAATAGCCTCCCATATTTGGAGCCCAAAAGTATAATTTCATAGAAAGCATAATGATTTCCTGAAATCATCATCCCTACAACTTGATCATGGGGACTATAGCAATTCTGTGTGGCAAATCTATATTTTTAAATAATATAAACATTAACTATGATTAAATTATTGTTTCATTTGAATTAATAAGTAAATACCTAGAATGTTATGTTTTTGGCAATGAAATGTGAAGCAAGCACTCTCACCATTGTGTTGTAAACAAAAATTGTCCATTTTTCTATAAAATGATTATCAAATAATGCTGAAATGTCTAAGATTTATGGAACAAGAACTAGAAACGGTTATATTAACCACATTAACCAAGTTTCTTGGGGAAACTTAGTTGCATAAATATGAGTTATGGCATAGAATACCCTTAAAATAAAGACTATTTCATTAAGCTCAATTGGATGGGTCATAAAGGTGGGAATAAGACATTCAAAATATGAACCAATAAGACGATTACAAATTCTTTTTTTCTTAGTAATATATATATATTATATATATATATATATATATATATAAATACATATAATATATATATATACATACATATATATATTATATATATATATATATATATATATAATATATATATATATATATATATATATATATAATATATATATATATATATATATATTATATATACATATATATATAGAATATATACAAAGTTAAATAGTCAAAGCTCAACTAATGAGTAGTCAAAAGAAAATTTATTGGTAGAGTGGATTATTATTCTCTTGGCATGGACTAATAATTTTCCATTCAACAATTAAAATAAATAAATCAAAATAGAAAAAAAAAAAATCTCATAAAATATAGGCTTAATTATAAAACTAAATTACATCAGCCCAAATCCATATTAACCCCAAATCTATCAACTATCGAGAGGGATCAAATCTCTCGAGGTGAAAACATCTTCTTTGAGTGAAAAACTTGAGCAAATGTTTGTAGCTTGAGAGATTTGACCCCTCTTGAAGCTTGATAGATTGGGGTTAAGATGGATCTAGGTTGGTTATATGATACTATATAATATCTATATTTGTATCTATGTGTTTCTCTATTTCTCCCTCTCTCTATCTCTCCTGCCAAACATACACATTCACTTTCCATATCTATCCATATTTCTCTCCCTCGCTCTTCCTCTCACTCTGTCTCTCTTCCCATTCTCTACCTCTCTCTCTCTCCTCATCTCCCTCTCCTCCCTCCCACTCTGTTGTCTATGAAATCGTCTTTGTGGATAGAGATAATTCCTCTAGCCCAATTAGTGGTAGTACCAACCTACGTGATAATCTACTACACACTTTCCTAAGTTAGAATCGAAATAGTAGAAGAGGAAGATGGTCTACCTTGTTCTGATGCTATAATATCATCCTTTGTTGAAGACTTTGAATCTCTTGCAATACGGGCTTGGTCATACTACTCACAACGTTTAAATTTTGCACAAGAGATCAAGACACAATAAATCATTCAAGTACAAATAGCATAATTGAAATTAACCTACTAAAAAAATCAAGGAGCATTAAGATAAATGATGCATTATCATAAACATTTATGGAAAATGAACCAACAACTGTATATATTAATAGAATAAATAAGGAAGCATACAATGAAGCCTTAATGTCAATAAGCTCTCGTTGAGTGAATATCCAAGTTCAAGCTCAAGCTCTCCAAGCATTCCTTTTCCTAGCCAAATGAGTAGCATGTAGGCACAATCTCAGCATAAGGGTGAAAATAGCTTAAAAGCAACCATTTGGGAATGGGAGAGGATGAATATATAGGTAGGGAAGGGGAGTTAGAATCTCTCCAAAATAAGATAAGGCCCTCATCTCAAGGAGGTAGCTCATAGGGATAAGACCAAAAGGCTTAGTTGAGAGAACTTGAGCTCTTCCACGTTGAATAACCTCTAGCTCGTTGTTCTGGAAGCCTCTAGATCACGAAGCTTCTTGTCCTCTTTGGGAGAATTTTCTTTTAGGAATCATCGCTACTATCCAAGAGAAATGCATGTTGGCATCGTGGTGCTAGTATAGTGTAACTAGTGACCATCGCGGTTTTGAGTGTCAAGGGAACGATGATTCTACAGTTAGGGTTTTAGAGTCATTTCCTTCATAGGAAGCAAAAGGAATTTTCCAATGAATGTTGTAGGGAAGATCTGAGCTGCATATATGGATGAGTACACTACATGATGGTAACTTCTTAGGCACTTCAGGGTATGTCACGGGGAAGTGCAGGAGGTGTGACAAAGTATTGCACAACATGCTCTCCTCTCTCCCTCACTCTCTCTCCATCTCTCCCTTGTCACTCCCTCTCTTTCCCTCTCTAAGTCTATCTATCTCTCCCTCTCTCTTTCTCTATCATTCTCTCTATTGAGTCCTCTCTCTCTTCCTTCCACTCTCTTGAGTCCTCCCTCTCCACTTTCCTCTCTCTCCCTTTCTTTTCCACCTCACTCTGTCTCTCCCCATCTCTCCCACTTTGTCTCTTCCCTCCAACTATGTAACTATCTCCCCCCTCTCTCTTTATCTCTCTCCCTTTCATCTCTATTTCTCCCTCTCTCTCTCTCTTCCCCTTCTCTCCTTATCTCTCTCCTCTCCTCTTCTCTCTCTTCCTTCATGTACTCTCTCCCTCACTCTTGCTTTGTCTCTCCCTTGTCGTTGCCTCTCTATCTCCTCCTTTATATCTATGTCTTTGTTATTTTCCCTCTCTCTCTCTCCCTCTCTCTCTTCCTTCCTCTCTTTCCCTCTTTCCTCTCCTCTCTCTCATCCTTCCTCTCTCTCCCTCTCTCCCCCACCTCCCCCCTCTCTCTCTTTACATCTCAATCAGCATCTCCCTCCCTCTCTTCCACTGGCCTCTCTCTCTCTTAATGTCAGTTCAATTGTAGTATGTTTAAGAAAGTATCTAAATTTAAAAAACTCAATGGTTGTAAAATATTATAACCATATTTTGGATCAATCATGCCAAAAAGAATAAAATAATGCAAAAATCAAAAGAATCGTGCACTATCTTTCTCTATTATTGTTAGTCACTTTGCTTGCTCTTATCACATGGATTTTTAGTTAAGATGGATATATGATGGTTCTTAATAAGATTATTAAATTATATAAATTTCACTTCATTATATATAAAGTATTATCATTTTTTATTTTATTAAAACCTTGATTTAGTTTCTATGGTAAAAATTTTAGTAGTAGTGAGGATAGATGGTTTAGATATATCTCAAAAGTAATTATAACCTTTTTCGTTTTAGATTTAGTTATTTTTTTAATAATATTAAATTAAAATAAAATATTTATAAAAAAATTATTGTGAAATAATTTATAATTTTTGGGCATGTGGTATTGATAAGCCATGGTATTGTAACAAAGTTTATTTCCAAGTTTGTAATATACATGGTAAGGTGGGGGTGAATATTCATGGTTAAGAATATTGTCATTTTATTAAAAATATTTTGATTGTGAAATAAGTTATGGTTTTTTGGCATGTGGTATTGATAAGGCATGGTATTGGCCCATGGTATAGTAACAAACCTTATTTACAAGTTTATACTATCAATGGCAAAGTGGGGGTGAATATTCATGGCTAAAATGTTGAAGAAAGTGTAACTAATTTTAATCTTCATAAATATGAAATATACTTTTGATTCTTATATATTGTAAAAGAAAGAAAAATGAGTATTAATATTATTGAGCTTGGGATTCTTGCCCATAAAATTTGTTTTATAGGTAAAGCAGTAATTGAAAGTGCTTATAGCGTTGTCTTAGGTCAAAAGTCAAATAGGGACATTATGGTAATATGAAGACCCCGTCGGGCGTCTTGTAAATTGTAAAAAGAATTATTTTTGTATTATACTCAACCTTCCAAGACCAAGTCAGCATGCCAGCTTGTCAACTCGACCTAAAAGCTGGAATTCATACTCCTGGGAGGCCTATATATAGGAGGTTGTTCGACCTAATTTGGACACAATAATTCCTCTCTCTCTATCAAGTGAGGCAAGAAATAGAAGAGGATAATGAAGAAAGTAGAGAAATAAGAAGTGTTTTGGTTCTCTTTCTATCTGTCTTGCTCTTGACACGTGTGAAGAAGAAGGTTGAAATCCTAGAGCTTTGCGCTAGGGTTCTACAATCTAGCTAGGGTCTCCTTGTGTGGGTTTTATATGATGAAAAAGTGATGGAAGAAGGGCTAAAAAATTCCCCTTCTAGATCCAGAAATGAAATTAGTTCAAGCAAGGTAGTTGGAGGCAAATAAGGAGTACTTGTCCACATGTACGAAGTAGTAGCAACTGGCAGGGGTTGAAGTTGAAAATATAAAGTTAGGGCAGAAAATTTGTGTCTGGAGGTCGAATAAGTGTTGCTGGAAGAGATTATGTTGTGTTTGGAAATCAGTAAAGCAAGAACATTATTGAGAATTTGATATTGGTCTTCGAAGGGCTTTAATGTAGGTCAAAGGTCTTGGAATTCGTCAATAAAGAATCTATAAGAATAGATTGAAGGGTTTTCCTCTTAGAGGAGAGGTTTTTCCCTCTCTTGGAGCATACATCTTGTGTACTTGTATCTTGTTGATGTTTTTGTTCCGATAGTTGTTTAATGATTGAAGAACATGCTATAATAAAAATAAAAGAAGTTAATCCTAATAAGTAAAAATAAATCACAAGCAATTATTGTAGTGAGAAGAATCATTAATGTTATATTGCCCTAGATTCGTCAACATGGTATGAGAGCTAGGGTTCACACAGGGCATGAAGAAGGTCAACTCTATTATCAAGAGGCTTGAAAATAAGTATTCATCATTAGCAAGTCTCATCAAGAAAAGTTTCAAGGAAGTATGGATTATTCTCATCTCTTCCAAAGATCTCAAATCTTCAAAGAATGAAGGATTGTTCTCAGACATCACCAAAACATTTCAAGATGAAAGTATATGGGTGATAGATAAAGGAGCTTCAAGAAACATGACTCGATATAAAAAGAAACTCAAAACCCTATCCAAAGGGAAGTCCTCATACTTTATGGATCTTGGTGACAACAAGAGCTATCTTGTAAAAGACATTGGATCTACATCAATTGATCTTTAAGGAGGAGGTAACATTCACCTCAGAAACATTTATATGTTCCAGGTTTGTGCAAAAATCTTATTTCTATTTCATACTTAGAAGAAAAATGAGATAGATTTTCTTTTATAGATGGTAAAGTATTTGTTTGGGCTAAAGATTCAAGCATTGAAAAAGATAGAACCATTGGAATCGAGAAGGAAAACTCTACATATTCTCATCTCCTCTAAGTCAAACAATTGTGCACAATGAGATAAGTCTGTGTGAACTTTGGCATACAATATTGGGCCATATTCATTACAAGACATTTCCAACTCTAAACTCCATTGTAAATGGGATACCAAATCTCAAAGAATATCATGAAGGAGTTTGCAAAAGGTTGTTCCCCGGGAAAGAATGCAAAGAAACCATTTATACATAGTACATCTAGAGCTCAAGGAATTCTAGATCTCATCTACTCTTATGTATGTGGTCCCATGTATAAATCTCCTAGAGGTCAACTATATTATGTTACTTTCATCGACGATCATTCAAGGAAAACATGGTTTTATCTACTTAAATCCAAGGACGAAGTATTCATAAAATTTAAAGAATTAAAGGAAGAGGTAGAAAATATTACATAAATAAATATAAATATTCTAAGGTCAGATAAGGGAGGTGATTATACTTCCAAAGAAATCATTTATTTCAGTAACGAGGTTGGGATTAAGAGGGAGCTTATAGTTCCATACAATCCCAACCAGAATTGAGTAGTTGAACAAAAGAATAAACCTATAGAAGAAGTGTCAAGGTTATGCTCCATGATCAAGATCTACTGGAATTTTTGTGGGGAGAAGAAATGAAGACTACATTATACATCCAAAAAAGAAGTCCTCACACGTCATTTGGAAATATAACTATAGAAGAGGTCTTCACTGGGAAGAAACCAAATATTGATCATCTCTGGATATTTGGGTGTCATGTTTCCATTCACATTCCCAATGACAAAATAAAGAAGCTAGATCTCACAAGCATGAAAGAAATATTCATTGTATATAATAACTCTTCCAAGGCTTACAAGATATACATAAAGGAAGGACATCAAATAGAAGTAAAAAGAGATGTAATTTTGGATGAGAGCATACCCATCAAGAATTCAAAAGGTCTCTCATTTGATTTTGATGATGAGGATCTTCCTATGGTTGAGGAAGAAGTCTATCATCATGATGAAGAAGGTCCTAGTGCACCAATCTCTCTCCTTGAAATAAGAAAGAGACTAAATTTGTTAAATTCTACACTTCAAGAAGCAGAAGATCACACCACAAGAGGAAGATTCAAAGATAGTATGAAACTGAAAATATATTGAGGATATGCAGCATACATGTTGAATCTCATTAAATATTAGCCTTGCACTTTCGAGGAAGTAGCTAAACCCCAAGAATGGAAGAATGCAATCAATGAGGAATACCAATATATTATGAACAATGGAGTCTCGGAAGTTTTCCCAAGACTCGAAAATAAATTTGTGGTAACCTCTAAGTGGATCTATAAGATCAAGCATGCTACAGATCAAAACATAGATAAATTCAAGGCTATATTCATGGCTTAAGGCTTCTCTCAAGAAGAATTCATTGACTATGAAAAGACCTTTTCTCCCATAGTAAGGTATACCACGATCCGATCTCTCATATCTCTAGTGACACTAGTGGGATGGAAGGTCCATCAAATGGATGTCAAAACAACATTTTTGAATGGCAGCATAGATAAAGAAGTCAGCATAGAAAAACCATTGGGATTTGAAGTAAAAGATAGAGAAACTCATGTTTTCAAATTAAAGAAGGTACTTTATGCCCTCAAGAAAGCTCCTAGGGCATGGTATGCTAGAATGGATGAATACTTGCAAAGGTTGGGTTTCAAGAAAGCACTAAAGATCCCAATCTCTACATCATAGTAGAGAATGATGAACCTACTATAATTCTTCTATATGTACATGATATTATAATAACTAGTGATGAAGAAAGAATTCAAGAATGTAAGAAATTGCTAGTAGTTGAATTCGATATGAAGGATCTATGACTTATGCATTATTATCTTGGACTAGAATTCTAGTAGGAATCAATTGAAATCTACATGGGACAAGGAAAGTATGTGATCGATCTATTGAAAAGGTTTGATTTTGTTGACACCTAATCATAGGGATTGGGTGAACAACTGTAAATAAGTGTAAATAAATAATAGAGGAAATGGAGAGTCATCAGGAGATAAAACTGAATAGTCACTCCCTCTTGTATATAATAATAGACAGCCTAAATGAATAATTGTATTCTTGGTCTGACATGGTATTAGAGCCAGTGCCATTTTTGGCTTCCCTCTCTACTTTGTAACTCCCATTTTGCCTATTCTGCTTATGTTCTGTATCCTTTGCAGACTGACATCTCTCTCATATCCCTGAAAAATTCTACCCACCATTGAATGCATTATAGGCAGTTCGACTGTGCAACAGAGGCCCGAGAGAGCATCATTTCCCTTGACCAATCCAAATGAATCTTGGCATACTCTGGCCATAAGTTTCTTCGTGTGGTAGCGCCATGTGGACTGATGTTGTGTGGCTATTGTTCAAGATTCAATTTTGTTTGTCTGTGAGCTCAACATATACCCCTATACAGTGATTAGTATTATGTTGGGGAACTCCGCTTTTGGATTTTAATACCCAAATCGAGTGAGCACTGTGTGTCGAGCCATGTATATGCCTCACCTCCATTTCGTACTAGGTTTTTATTACAATAAATTTTAAATCCACCACCTGCATAATATATTACTATCGATACAACTCCAGACTCCCCGCCATACAATGATCTTACCATTGACTCTGATTTCTTGTGTAATACTCCATTGTAAATGCATACCATTACTCCACTACAAACATACACAGTTCCTCATTATAACTGGCCCATTACTTTGATAGCGTTAATACCATGTCATTCTCCACCATATACCATCGTTGTCCACCATATACCATATATCAATGATGTCTAGTTTCCATTGTAAATATGCTCCAATTTATACATGATTGAATACACCCTCCCATGGTTGAATACACCCTCCCAGCAGTTGGCTCTCCACACATATACACAGTGTTCACTCTCCCCGGCAATGTTCACACAGTGCGGTAGTTCTCTTACACATGGTTGCTATCCATCATGCCTATCTATTTGTTGTCATATGCCTATGGTAATACTCCTCTCTTTTCATTTATATCAGATGATTTTCATTGATTTGGTATGTTGCAGGAGCTCTATAGCTCAAGGTTCTGTTGTTCTCTGAATGTTTGTCTTATGTATCAGAGTGCAATTGTTTTCTTAAAAAAAAAGTTTCACTAGAACAATATTTTTCTCCACCAGAAGTACAATTTTATACATTAGAAGCAGAAGTATATTTTGTTTACAGTTCCCAGTTTTTTAAAATGCACTCACAAATATCTATTGTGGGAGTGGTCATCGATGGGAAGGAATATTATCCTCAGTGGTTTTGGAAAATCAAACACATTGTCATTTTTAATGAGCTGTGGAAAGGAGTGTGTGTTGGAGATGGAGAAAAAGAGCCAGAATTGCCTACATCAGACAAGGAATTCACCATTTCGAAAAATAAGAACATCAAGGCTTATGCATTAATTGCAGCATTAGTAAATTAAGAGGTGAGTCACCATATTTTTCCATTTTCAAATTCTTTCGAAGCCTTACCAAAACTGAAGGAACTCTATGAATCACACTCTACACTTGAAGTTGTTCAACTCATGATTAAATTGTTCACCCTTGAATTACAAAATGATGATCCTCTTGCTCTTGCATCGGAAGTAAAATCTATTATGCATGATATCAAAGTCACTAATGTTGAGCTGGAAATTCCTCTAATAGCTTTTCTCAAGGCACTTTATCCCACTTACTCAAATTATCTTGAGTCATTGTAAGAAAATGGAAACCTCAAAGATATTACCTTTGACTCCCTTATGAAAAAAATTGCTGAAAGAGAGAAAGCTTTTGGGAAGAAGACAACTCCTCAGTCTTCTGGAGAGGTTGTGTGTCTTGAACATAAGGACAATAATCTTGGTCCAGAGGAAGAGGTGGTCGAAGAGGAAGAGGAAGAAATTTCAGAGGAAGGGGGGGCAGACACTCTCAAGGAGAAAAGTAAAATTTTCATTACATACACTGCAAAAGATATGGATCACATGATGCATCCACATGCAAGTTGCCTTGGAACTAGAATTGAGTAGGAAAGGAACCAACCCAAAGGTAAAACTAATGACAAAGAGAAAGGTAAAGCAACTGAATCCACTCACTATGTTGTGGTACGCTGTAATATTGGAGTAAATGAAGACTTATTTAATGCTTCACTTGCTTCTTGGAAAAACGATTGGTTGCTTGATTCAGGAGCAACTTGCCACACGACTTTTAGAAGATATTGTTTTTAAGAATTTACTGATAATGTTGATGGAACAATATACTTTACAGACAAATCAAAACTCAAGCCATTAGGGCTTGGAAAAAACAAGCTTAAATTGCCTAGTCTTCCAGACTTTCTTCTACATCATGTTTTATTTCTCCCATAGTTGAGGAGAAACTTGTTTTCCTTGGTCCACATTCCCTAGCAATGACACTCCATTCATATGTTTGACGATAAGCTTGAGGTGATAAAATCATCAGACCACTCACTTGTCATGACAGGGATAGAAGAAGAAAGGCTTCTCAAGCTGCAGGGTACATCTGCTCGTGCACAAAATTTCTCATAAAATTATCATTATGAAGAAGGTACATTTCCATCAAGTTTATTATGGCATGTTGGATTTGGACACTTAAACTATTACAGCCTTTGTTTGTTGAAGAAAAATGGTGCTACTAGTTTTCCTACAATTCCTAGGAAACTTAAGCAATGTGACGCTTGCATTCTAGGAAACCATAGCAAACAGTGTTTTCGTGATTCACATTCCAGAGCACATAGAAAACTTGAACTCATTCGTACAGATTTATGTTGTCCAATGCATGTTCCTTCTGCAAATGGAAATAAATATATGATGACATTTATTGATGACTATACCAGAATGTGTTGCATTTATCTATTGAAGAACAAATCTGATGCTTTTCAAACATTTAAGAACTTTCATAGATGGATTGAAAATGATGCACAATCTCATATTGGCTCTATTCACACTGATAATGGAAAATAATACACTTCAAATGAATTTGAAAACTATCTTTGCCAACATCGGATCAAACATCAAACAATTGTGCCTTATAATCCACTACAGAATAGAGTAGCTAAAATAATGAATAGGAAAATCTTAAATATGGTGCACTCCATGATGTTTTTCAAAAATGTAAAATTGATGTTTTGGGCTAATGTAGTTCTATGTGTTGTATATGTAAATAATATATGTCCATCTAATGCTATTAGAAACAATACTCCTTATGAAATGTGGTATAGGCACATTCCTTCGGTAAATCATCTCAGGGTCTTTGGTTCCACATGTTATGCCTTGATACCAAAGTTACATAGAAACAAACTTGGTGTAAGAAGTCGTAAATGTATCCTCCTGGGGTATTCAAACACCTCGAAAGAATATCGTCTCTGTTATTAAGTCGATAAAAGGATTGTTGTATCTAGAGATGTAATTTTCTTGAATCATCTAAAACTGACAATGTTGTTGAGCACCAACTTGATCGCTTCAATAGATTCACAAATGCAAAATCATTTCAAGATTTTGATAATCAGATTCCACATCTTGAAGGTGGGATTCTTATACTAGATCAACATGTGGAATCTTCTTCTGAAGCACTCTCTACCCCGCATGAAACTCCAACAACGGATGATACTTTGAGTCATGTGATTGACAGAATTGGGAGACTCAATATTGATTCAGTCCCAACTGTAGGTTTTAACCCCGTACATAAATCACCTACATACGAATTATAAAACACAGAAAATAAACAATGCGATAACATAACACATAAAACACATATACACAGAGATTTTCCCCTTGATCCTAAAACTGGGACTACCAGCTTGATTTTTCATTATGTTCCTTTCAATGTTATAATACATATTTATACATGTCGAAGCATCCAATACCATGGACACAAAAACATCGCGTCCAAAACCATGGACCGAAAAACCATCGCGTCCAAAAACATGTGCAAAAATCATGCACAACAGTATAGGTGGGTCTACCCAACCTAACCCATAAAGCGCAGTTACCTGCACCCCTCAAATCCCCTGTGACAACCCTGATACGCAATCAGCGCAACGAAGGGGGGGCTCCGCTCCCCATCTAACCCCCCGGTTAACTATGTGGGCTAGGAATGGAAAGAATATAACACAACCCAACATTCTCCCACTTGTCTTTTTCTTTCCACAGGGGGCCACAAGAGAGCTTAGTAATTTATCCAACCCTACAATGTCCATTGTTTCTCTACACCAAGAGAAATTCTCTGAGCTCACAAATTTTGTCATTGCATCTGTAGTATTCTTCAAAGTGTCCACCTTTACTAGCAACACCTTTTTGTCTTCCATCATATCCCTCACAAAGTGATACTAAACATCAATGTGCTTTGTCTTTGGATGATATGCAGGGTTCTTTGCCAAGAAAATTGCACCTTGGCTATCATAGTCTATCCTTATAGCTCCCTGTACTAACCCCATACTAGAACACAATCTCTACAACCAAATTGCTTCCTTTCTTGCATGAGTGGCTACCATGTATTCTGCCTCTATAGTTGATAGTGCCACTACAGATTGTTTCTTAGTCATCCAACTAACTGCACCTCAAAATAGGTTAAACACATACCCACTTGTAGATCTTCTCTAATCCAGATCTCCAGCCCAGTCTGCATCAACAAAGCCACGAATATCCAACACCTTGTCCTGTCCTGGTCTTCCTTGGTAGCACAAATCATAATCATTAGTGCAATGCAAATACCTTAAAACCTGCTTCACTGCTATCCAATGCTCCTTTCCTAGTTTTGACATAAACTTGCTCAATACTCCCACTACATGTGCAATGTATGTTCTAGTACAGACCATTGCATACATCAAGATACCAACTGCACTTGCATATGGAACAGGGGACATGTCCTCTTCCTCTTCTTGTGTCTTGGGACACTGTTCAATAGATAACTTTAAACCTACAGAAATAGGAATCTTCACCAATTTACTATCATGCATATTAAATATCTACAATATTGTCTCGACATACTTCCTCTAGTTTAACGAGAGCTTTCTCTTTGCCCGATCTCTTTCAATTTCCATGCCCAAAATATATTTTGCAGCACAAAGATCTTTCATGTCGAATTTGGAGGACAATTGGGTCTTCAAATCCTGGATAAGCTCTTTGTCATTTCCAACCAGCAACATATCATCCACATACAAGACCAAATAAATAAAATGGTCACTAATTAATTTAAAATACACACAGTGATCTGCTTTGCTTTTGGTAAAGCCAAGTCCCCGTATAAATGTATCAAATTTCTGATACCACATCCTTGGTGACTGTTTTACCCATACAAAGACTTCTTTAACTTGCATACCAATTCTTTCTTACCCTTCACTGCAAAGCCTTCAGGTTGCTTCTTGTAGATTTCCTCTTCCAGATCCTTGTGAAGAAATTTTGTCTTCACATCCATCTGTTCTACCTCAAAATCAAAAGCAGCAACAACAGATAAAAGTAATCTAATAGAAGTTACCTTGGAAACAGGAGAAAAAATATCATCAAAAGCAATTCCCGGGACTTGGGAATAACCTTTTTCTACCAACTGAGCTTTGCATTTCTCCACCTTTCCTTCTGCATTTGTCTTCTTCTTGAACACCCATTTGCTTCCAATGGGTTTCCTTCCAGTTTACAACTCCACTAGATCCCAAGCCTCATTTTTATGCAAGGATGCCATTTCATCAACCATGGCCTCTTTCTAGAGTTTTCCATCCTCTGAATCTACTGCTTCCTTCACAGTTCTGGGATCATCATTAGCAATAAATAAAGAAAAAATTGAACAGAAAGTGAATGGACTATACCTTTCTAGCTGCCTTCTTTCTCGAACTGATCTTCTCACACCCGGAGTTTGTGGCTCTTCATCTTCTTATTACTCCTTTGTTGCAGAGTCTGATTCTTCCTCATTTAGCTCAAACTCTATCTTCTCAGGTTCCTTTGGTTGGACTTCATGTTTAGTAACATCTTTCACCTCTCTGAACACCACATCTCGGCTATACACAAGTTTCCTTATTACTGGGTTCCAAAGCTTATAACCATTTAAACCATCCTTATACCCAATAAAGATGCACTTTTCAGATTTACTATCCAACTTGGTTTGTTTCTCCTTTGGAACATGTACATATGCACCACATCCAAATACCCTCAGATGTGAAAGAGAGGGTGTTAACGGATAAATTCCCCTAGGGTCTTGGGTCACTACCCTAGCAGAGCAGGGTTTATCTATAAAGAAAAACACACATTCCACATAGCCATGATGCTAATATAAACAAAATACGCGAAGAAGGGTGCACCTGGGGGTCCTTCGTTTGGGAAGATCCAGCTAGGGTCCAAACCCTCTTGGAGTTCCTTTTAGTCCTTCAACCTGCAAAACAATCAATTCCAGAAAGTAAAACAGTATATTGACCGAGCATCATAAAGAAATCATCTTCATAGCATACTAAAAGGTAGTTAGTTATACAATTAAAACAACCATTCATATGTGAATCATAACATTGATATCATAAACATGAAGAAGATTTATATCAGGAACAAGACAAGTGTTTCTTTTATTATAGATAACTAAAGTCCAGAAAGGAATGGTTTCATCTGAGTCTTCCTTTCGTAGGCTCCAAGCAGAACCGTCCTCCGGATTCGTCCAGTCTCAAGACTTCAACAAACTCCTTCCATGACTTACTCCAAGATATCTCAAGTAGTAGAAAGACATCATAACACAAGGAAACAAGGGTTTCTTGTAATGGGGGAAGTGCTGGAAACACAAGGATCTTCAGACCTGGTTAGGGATAATCTTAGCAGAGTGACCTTTCTCTATCTCTTCTCTTCCTTTAGGCCTTCCCATTGAAGCCTTTTATACTTATCCCAAAGTAGTTTTTTAGTTGGGAATTCATTGGGAACAGTTGGGCCACATGCACTAATAGGTAATCAACAGGTAAAACCCGTGATCTCAACCCGAAATTAAGTGTTTTAAGACATATACGTAGGTTGCGTATACACAGACCCATGTACACACACGTTTAGCTCAGGGCAATGTCACATATAGGTAGTAAAACACTATTTTTTAAATATTTAGACCAAGTCTGGAAGGAGGGTTTGCCCTAGGCCATGAGTGCGGCATCACAAACATCAAGAGTGAGATTTGGAGGTATAACAGAGGGTTTCTTACCAGTCCATACCTCTTGTGGAGTTTTATCCTCCAATGTTGATGAAGGTGATGTATTGACTAGGTAACATGCTATCTCCACCGCCTCTACCCAGCATTCCTATCCTAACCTGGCACCACTGAGCATGCTTCTTGCCCTTTCCATCAATGTCTTGTTCACTCTTTATGCAACTCCATTTTGCTGAGGTGTATATGGAGTAGTCTTCTACCGTGCTATACCACACTTCCTACAGAATTCTTAAAATTCCTTACTGCAAAACTCTCCACCATTATCTGTCCTCAACACCTTTATCTTCTTCTCTATCTCATTTTCCACCAGAGCCTGAAATTATTTAAACCTATCAAAGACTTCAGATTTCTTCTTAAGGAAATATATCCATGTATCCTTGAGAAGTCATCTATAATGATACATAGTACACAAACTTACCCAGTGATGGAACCCTCACAGGTCCAAACACATCACTATGCACAAGATCTAATATATGTTTCACCCTCTTACAACCAGAGGGGAAACTCACCCGATTCTGCTTCACATATACATAGTTTTCATAGAAATTAAAATCCAGAGAGCTATTACTCATACCTTCTACCATAAATTTACCATGAAGTATTCGAAGGCCCTTCTCTCCATTATGTCCAAGCCTTTGATGCCACAGCATGGTCTTCTCTCCAGAGACCACTAGATTTTCTACTCCACTTTCAGGAACCACAGAACTATTGCACCCATCAAAAACCATGCTACCTTGCATCTTATATAGAGTTGCAATCCAAACTCCCCGCATTAATACGACTGCTTCCCGAGCCATCTTGCAGGTATCCTTCACGAACACTATTTTTACACCTACATCATCCAACTTGCTTATAGAAATGAGATTTCTAGCCAATGCAAGAATATGTAAAACACCCGAAAGTGTTCTAACCCTTCCACCTTACAACTTCAACTTTACTTTTTTGCGACCACCACCGTATTTCTCATACTCACAGAACCACTCTCTATGGGGAGTGAAGTGAAAGGATGCACTTGAGTCAATTAACCATCCCTCATGATCTACATGTGTACTTGAAGAAGCCAAGTACACATCCCCGCCTTCATCTGAGCTGGTTTTCACCTCTATAGAAGGAGCATCATCAGATCCCTTTCCTTTATCAAGAACTTTAGATTTACACTCCCTCTTGAAGTGCCCTTCCTTTCCACAATTCCAGCACACCACCTTTACAAGTTTTCCTAGAGATTTAGATCTCCCTCTAGATTTAGATCTCCCACTCAATGACTTATTTTTGTTTATGTTCTCGGACCATCCTCATACAGACAAGGCATCACCATTCTAGCTCTCCATATTTTTCCATCTCATCTCCTCCGTCAGCAAGGATGAGACTATTTCATCAAACCACAAAGCAGTTGCATTGCTACCTATTGCAATAACCAGACTATCCCACGAATCTGGTAGAGAACACAACAAACTGATGCACTTATCTTCATCTGAAATTTTAATATCAACAGATGATAACTGACTTACCACAGTATTAAATGCATTCAGATGCTCTATCATCAAGTCTCCATATCGCATCCTCAAGTTATATAGCTTTTTCCGTAAGAACAGATTATTCACCAAAGACTTAGATTGGTACAAAGTCCCTACTTGTCCTAGAAAGCCTTTGTTGTAGCTTCCCCTGATACATTCAACAATACTTAATCTGAGACACACAATCATATTGTGCTCTTTGCCTTCCGATCCAACTTCTTCCATTCTTCATCGGTCACTCTCGTTGGTTTAGTACCTGGATCTACCGCGATCCACTGATCTTTTTCCACCAACAAATCCTCCATCTTGAGTTTCCACAACTCAAAACTCTGACCATTGAACTTCTCAATCTCTATCTTTCCACTGCTCGCCATCTTCTTTCACCACCAGAATCGATCTCGCAGATCTCCCACTGAAGAGGGTCTACCATAGGCGTGAGCGAAACCCCTCAGCAAAAAAGGCGTCCCCTTGAAGCCAAACCTGGCTCTGATACCAAATGTAGGTTTTAACCCCGTACAGAAATTACCTGCATACGAATTCTAAATCACAGGAAAAATAAAAATGCGAGAGCATAACACATAAAACACATATACACAGAGATTTCCCACTGGATCCCAAAACCGAGACTACCAGCTTGATTTTTCATTATATTCCTTTCAATGTTACAATACATATTTATACATGCCGAAGCATCAAATACCATGGACCAAAAACCATCGCGTCCAATACCATGGACCAAAAAACTATCGTGTCTAAAAAACATGTGCGAAAATCATGAAAAAAACCATAGGTGGGTCCGCCCAACCTAACATAGGGTCCAAAACCAAAATTTTTCGGGGCGCTACCCCGGACGCCATAAAGTGGGGTTATGTTTACCCCTCAAACCCCCTGTTAACTATGTGGAAAGAATATAACACAACCCAACAATTAGGCTCTCAACCAAGGCAAAACCCCTCCAAGAGGAAAATCCAAAGAAACGCCTCTTCTTATAGAATCTACTTCAAGTGAGACAACAAAGACCCAAACTTTAGAAAAATTCCTCCTCCTAGCACCAATTCATCCATCTAAAGAGATGCTCCAATAGGATCATAGTCAAACTAGGTTAACTAGAGACAAACACTTCTCGAATTGCACTAGTATCAGAATTTTAGCCCCTCCTGCAACATAATTTCAGACTTACAATTACTACAAAAATTTGAGGCCCTACAACTGCTCCAGAAGCTCAAACGTGTGAGAGAAAATTTGCCAAAAAAATTTCCTTTCCCTTTGCTAGGGTTTCTCCTTTCTTCCTTTACCTTTTCTTCTCTTTCCTTGATCTTCATTCCTCTTTATTCGTCCTTCTTATTCCAGATCAGACTTGTTGGTGATAAGTGACAAATGAATTCAAATATGTCTCTATTTATATCATTTTCAAGAGGTTGAATAGCCCCTCTTTAGGTTGACTTTTATATTCTAGGGCAGACTTGTGCTTTTGGAGTCTCCACAACATTCTAGACTAAAAAATAATTCTTTTTCAAATTACATTTTCCCTCGAAGGGTCTTATAAGCATGATGTTGACTTATTTGACTTATAACAATAAATCCTAAGACCTAAAAAACCCTAGAAGCATGAAGAACATGATTTTACTTAGAATACCATTCATAATGAGCATGAAACCCATGCTTTTAAAATAATATTTTCTTTCTCTTTTCTTCTTTTGTTTGCTACATAAGATACATATTCAAATTCGTTCAACAACAATTATGAGTACCAAAACTAGCTACATTTCTAACACTCCCTCTCAACTAGGGAGCTAATCATAATTGTACAAACAATGAAGCATGATCCTCAAAATGAAGAGTTGACATAAGAACTGTAAGCATGATCACTATGACCAACATTTTCTCTAAGTATTAACTACATAATCTCTACTTCGTTCAAGAGAATTATGTTGGGAAGCTTTACACGTGACACCACACTACCTTTAAAATGCACATACCACATCCGAATGTTCACAAGGTACATCCATTTAGGACAATTCTTATCTTATATTTCCATTACTAAATCCTCAAATAATATCGGTCCTCTTAAACCACTCTTCTCTTGGATACCTATCTCATCCTCAAAGAATATTGGTACCTTTCCTTTCATGGATTCCTTTCCTAAACGAAACCACACATGCTTATCCAATCCACCTCCATTCTCTCTTCATCACATGAAGAATAATATGCATAAGTGATATCCAACATCACTCCCTATCAACCACAGAGGATATTCATCTTCTCTTTTTTATTATAGAATAGATCCTTGCTCCTTTTAATGAGAATTCCTTTGCTCCTTCTCAAAACCAGCAAAGATTCTTGACTTCCTTTCAAACTAGGAAGTCAACACCACAAGCTTTATAGCTTGTCTTCGTGAGTGTATCAGATACTTGTTTTTCATAGGTACATGGCTCCCTCCTTCCTATGCATTTCTTGCATTGATCTTGCTTCCTTCTAATGTATCATGGATAATATTCACTCTTCAATTTGGTGACAAGATCGTGGTCATGTCTCTAGCTCATCAATTTTATCTTGTCATCATAGATGAATGAATTATATTTAGCCTTCTCAAACTTCAAGCTGATCATAGCTTCTGCATGAAATTGATCTCCCTTGTTGACCCTCAGATTATCCTCTTGCACTGCTACCTTTCATTTCCCAAGATAAATACATCTTGACTTTATAATTGCTAAGCATCATCTGTTGAGATTACCTCAACATTCTACATCTCTTCCTACAATATTCTTCCAGGTATAAAAACAATATATTAGTAGGATAACCAAAAATAATGAAAATTAGATTTACCTCATCATGATGAACTTCTCATATAAGCATCAAAATCTTCATGGGCCATATCCATATGAAACTTCATTCATGCATCAGAGTTCCCAAGGATTGAACTTGATTACAAAGTTAAGACATTTCTTATGTATATTATACTAGATGTTAATTATTATTTTGACATATTATAGAGAAAGCATTAATCCTTTATTCATTCTTGATTAAGCCAAAATTATTCCTTTTAAAACATCATATAATCATATAAAGCATGTTATAAGATTATACACACATGAACCTTATACAAGAATTATTTTTAACATGTATTCCTATGCTTGTTATTTCATCATCTAGCTATATGTCCCATAATGGACATACAACCTAGCATATTGCATTCCTTAATCCCTTTCAAAGTATTATTTCCATACTATATGAAATTTTTTCTAACCTTGTCATAGTTATTCTTTCCAGAACCTTCCAAAATAATGGTTATTATAGGATCATGATGATCCACCTAAGCAATTTGATTACCTCCAACATAAGGTTAGATAAGTCATAAATGAACAATACACAAAACGATCTATTGTATATTCTAAACACTAGATGGTTTCTAAAAACAAATTCAACAAAGTAGACTCGCCACATGTTACTATCACGTGCATCTCTCTATGATTTTATGAAAAATCAAGAAAACAATTCATACTATCCTAAAGGAAAGATTAATATTTTATAAAAAAAAACCTCACAAACAGAGTGCCTTTTTCAATAGTAAATATCTTTCACAACTTCTTTCTTTGGTTTCTTCTTGGGTTCTCCTGTTTCTTCAACTATTTGAGCCTTGTTTTTATCATTTCTCTTATTGTTTTTTTGGCTTGGAAAATCCTTCCTAAAATGTCCAAGCTTATTTCACCTAAACCATTGAACGATGGACATAACTTTCTTCTTGGACTTTCCATACTTTCCCTTCTTCAATTTCTTAACTCTAACGAGAAAGGCTTGAAACTATTCATCTAATCCAATGTCATATTTTACCTTGATTATATATTCTTCCAAAATGAATTGAGGCCAAAATTCATCAAAGGGATTTTAATATTTCTTAGAGTAAATGCTTTTTGTAAACCTGCTCCATTTTGGTGGAAATTCATTTAGTACATGGATGGTCATTTTTGAATCAAAAAGTGGTTCTCCAATCCCCTAAAAGTGGTCTCTTAATTGAGTGATCTTCATGAGAAAGGATTCTATGTCCTCATTATTTGATTTATTCATTCTATATAGCATGTAATACAAATACATATTTTGTCTTAATGTACTTTACAAAGTACATGTTCACTAGGCTTGGTCATACCTAATTGAATTATTGGGTGGGGGGGAATAAATAAGCATTCCTATTCTGAAATGTACATAGCCTTGGAAGGTTTCAAGTTTGCAACAAATGGACCAAGAGGATCCTTAATGGATTATACTATGGTCCTTTGTGCCCTTACTTTCCCTTTCTTTTACTTCACTAGTTTTTTCGTCTTTTATTTGCTATGTTCAGTAATTTCACTAGTAACATACTCCATTACCTTATGTTTTGTAAGTTCTAGGTCAATCCTTTTCTTCCATGATAGGAAATGCAATTCTCCAACAAGCTTATTTCTCTCCTTGCTAAAAGAACCCATATGATTTGTAGATTCAAACATGGAATAATAATATGATTATTACTGTTATAGCTCCAAATCTCACTATTATGGTTTGTGATGCTACACTCATGGCCTAGGGCAACCCCTCCTTCCAGACCTGGTCCAAAATCTAAAAAATAGTGTTTTATTCCCTGTACGAGACATTTCCCTGAGTTAAACGCGTGTATACGCGGGTTCATATATACCCAACCTGCGTATATGTATTAAAATCCTTAAAAAAATATAAAACTCCTTATTTTTGGGCAGAGATCGCGGGTTTTACCTGCTAATCACCTGTTATTACCCGTGGCCTCAACTGTTCCCAACCAATTCCTAACTAAAAAACTACTTTGGAATTGGTATAAAAAGACATCAAAGGGAAGGCCTAAGGGAAGAGAGAAGAGAGAGAAAGGTTATTATACTGATATTTTCCCCCTGATCAGGTCTGAAGACCCTTGTGCCTTCTGCACTTCCCCCATTTGTACAGGAAACCCTTGTTTCCTTGTGATTTGATGTTCATCCCTTAGTTATGGCATCATGGAGTGAGTCTTGGAAGGAGATATGCTAGAGGCTTGAGGCGAGATGGATCCAGAAGGAGGCTCAGCTTGGAGCCTGCAAAGGTTGCTCAGGTGATATTACTCTTTTTGTACTTTCTATTTGTCTATAATAAAGAAACACGTCTTGATTCCCGATATGTTTCTTCTTTATGTTTATGATGTTCATGTTAGAATTTCATGTATGAATGGATGTTTAAAAGTTCATAACTAACTTCCTTCTTGTATAACATAAAGATGATTTTTGTATAAATCTTTGTCCATATACTGCTGCATTCTTTGGAATTGTTGGTTTTGCAGGGCAAAGGAGCGAAAGGGACGTAAAGAAGGGTTTGGACCCTTGAGGAACTACCCAAACGTAGGACCTGAGGTACGTCCTTCTTACTTTAGAATTAGCTTTTGCTAGCATAATGGTTGTGTGTGTGCATGTTTCTTTGTTAAGACAACTTTCAGTCTGCTAGGGTTCCACCCAAAATCCCTAGGGGATAAAATCCCTCAACAGAATTGGTGACTCCACTGGGGACAACACTCTTGTTGTTCCTAGTTTTGGTGTTTGTCAAGCCTATCAAGGCTCAGCTGCTTGCTGGTTTATTGTTACTGTCTGGTCTATTCTTGACTTCTGAGTTTTACTAGTCTCTTGAGTTTTTTTTTTATTTTTCCTGAAATATTACATATACGTTGTTTTATTTAGTTATAGAAGCATATAAACGCTTGTTGTCTAGAGTAAACCCGTGTATATGCAAGTTTCCTCAGAAACAGTCGCGTATACATGTAGTATGCACTAAGTACAGTCGCGTATATCTTGCAACTTTCAGGATTTATAAATTTTTGTGTCTCTGAAGTTTGTCTAGTGCTTTCAGTCAGTTTGAAACAGTCATTTTTGTCAGTATCAGTTGTCTGTGTTACAACAAGCATCCTTACTCCGATTTCTCTCTAATTATAAGGAGTTTTGGTATTGTTTTGTGTTTGCAAGCGTCATCATCTTTTTGCTAAAAATATGCAAGATTTCTTGACTGGAATCTTGGCTGCTCTGAGTTATCAGAGCAGAAAGATTGTTATCAATCTTTGTGTTCAACTTTGCTTTTTTGGTGACTTTTTGTTTGCTTAACGAAATAGATTTTTATGACCATCTACTTCTTTGTTTCATCAAAGTTGTCATTTGATACTTTCTTGAAATTGTCTTTTTGATCTTTTTTGGTCTTTGTTACCAAAGCTTTCCTTGCTGCCTTCGATTGTTAAAAAGCCTTTTTAAACACATTTGTTTTTTGTTGAGTTTTCGTTCTTTGTAGGGTGTCAACTTGCAAAAAGTGTTTCTTGCTTGTTGTTTCAATCGCAAAGTATCAGTTTTTGTTGAGAGCATTTTCAAAAAGACTTTTTTGTTGCTACTTTGAAGTGAACTTATTGAAAAGTTTTTGTTTTGCTTTCTTGAACTTGCTTTTCATTTAGTTTCCTTTTGGTGAATGAAAGTGTTTTATGTTATCTTGAGTTTTGCTTTTAGTATTTAGATGAAATGAATTGTAGTATCTCATATTCCATCTAAATATTGTAAGTAGCAAAAGAAAATTTGATAAACAAAGCAACTTTCATTTCTTGTTAGAGTAGTTTTCAATCTTGCATCAAGCATTTAGTTTTGCATTAGGATAGATTTGCATCTCTTTAGGCATAAAATAGTTTTGTTAACTTTTGAGTGTGAAGTGTGAATGAAAAGAAAAGAAAATAAAAGAAAAGTTTGTTTCATTAGAAGTTTCCTTTCGAACCCTGTAGAGAATACTTTTCATCGAAAAATAATGACAAAGTGCATACGCATATAGTTAAGTTTTATTAATTTCTTTTGCGTCGAAAAAAAAACACCACTAGTTTCACTTCCATCATCCTTTGACTTAAAGAACAACCCTTAAAATCAAGCGCTAATTAAAATCAACTAGAACTTTTTCTTTTAATTTAAATACACAAACAATTTTTAGGATTTTAGGGCCTTGGATTAGGCGAGTGGAGAGTTAACTCTCCAAGGCCATAATAAACGTGAAAACATAGGAGTCTGATTAACGAGAGAAAATCCAATAGTGTTAGGAAGACCAAGAAAGCTCCGGATCTGGGAGCTAAGCACGAGGGTCTGTGAAGACAGCGAAGAGAGATACCCCCTCTCCTACTTGTCCGAACATACCTCACGACTATTCTGCCTAGCTTCTGTAATGAGTTGGTATCCTTAGTTGCCACTCCTAGGGAACTACATAGGTGGCTATGGAGGGGAATCCCGTGGCACCTGAGGTCGACATTGTATCACTCTCAACAACACTACTGGAGGGCACCCTTGCGAAGCTTGGGGGCTTGCACCGGTGCAGACTATTGTTAGGAGGTCAGCGTAACTTCCTCTGATACCTTCACTGATAGGCTTGGGCCCTCGTCATCCCAGACTATCTTCGGAAGGCCCTTTATTTTCCACTTTCTTGTATTTTGGTGTCCGGTCCTAATCACCCGGAGCGGAAATACTTGGAATTTGTTTTGACTAGTTGTATCTTTAGGGACTTTATAGTAGGTGCTCTATGCTCTTAGTTGGCCTAGCTTTAAATTTTTTGAGTCTTTAGTTATATTTTAAACAAAGAATTCAAAGTGGCTGACCGATCTCCCAGACGGTCTCGAAGACTTCGTGGTCTCTCACCACCAAGTTTAGAGCCTTGTCCGAGAAGGCGTAGAGGTAATAATATTGGTGGGTTTCGTCCCACTACAATTGACACATCGAGGATTGATCCTCCCCTCGGGGGCAATAGTATTGAAGCAAGGCCTGGTACTTCCGTAGAACAAGAAAGGAACACACGAGTTCTTTCTCAAGTTCGCTTACAAGCGGAGGATAATATTGAGGTAGAAGAACTTTCAGAGTCGTTAGCGGCTCCGAATTCTCCCCTACCATCCAGTCATCCACACGTATTGCAATACATTGGGACTTCGATGCATAGGCCATCAAGTCCAAGTTACGCTACGCACTTACCTTCGATGACCACTACTGGAAGCATGGCTTCTACTAGTGCTACGACTGTATAGATTCCTATATTTGTACAAGGGGGTGGAACTATTTCCATCCCCTCCATCTCTTTATTCGGATCTTTTGCTAGCACGTCTTTTATTGGGTCTACCTCCATTCCTTCCACGAGTGGAAATTCCCAAACAAATGCTTTCGGTTCTGGGTACTTCCCATTTGGCGCCCATTCATAGGGCATTCCTTCAGCTTCGTTTGGGGCCGCCACATCTATGATGAGTGGGTTGGATTCGTTCCAAGGTTTTCCATTCGGAAGTGGTCATATACCACATTCCAACCCTACGATAGGATCTATGCCTTTTTCTTCGGTAGGACAAAGCAGCAATCCTTTCCAAGGTTGGAATAACCCTCGGCTTAGTAGTGCCGGAACTGGGAATCTATTTTTCGGCCAATATGGGAATCGGCCATATACCACGGTTAGTTCATTCCAAAGCATTCGTCCCCTAGCTTCGGCTTGGAATCCATATCAGGGGTTGTCAACTCCTTACAATCCTTTAGGAGGAAACTTTGCTGGATATGGTGGATATACGGCTGGAGTTGGTCGAACTCTGAGTTTTGCTGGGTCACAAGGCCTACCTTTTGTCTCACCGGGTTCTACTGGTTACTTCAGGCAGCCTGGTGCCTTCCAAAATCCAGGCCAATCTTTTCAGAGCTTCGGGAGTGCTGCCCAGTCAGGGTGGAATCCCCAAGCTCCGCCTAGACTTCCATTTCGGGCAACGTTAAACTTGCCAGACCTCACTAAGTTAACTAACGACCCAATCAAGTATAATCCAGCATGGCCTCCGGTCCCAACTAAACTCCCTTCGGATATTCCAAAATTCGAAGGGAAAAGTTGTGAGGATCCGGGTGACCACGTAACCACGTTCCACTTATGGTGCTCATCGAACTCCCTGATTGACGACTCGGTTAGGTTGAGATTATTTCAACGCACCTTGATTGGCAACGTGGCTAAGTGGTATATAGAATTGCCTAGGGGCAGCTTTACATCATTCGCCGACTTAGCCAATATTTTCTTGAACCATTTTCAGTTGCCCGTCCGGTATGATGCCGGAACCGAACTACTGGCTACTTTTCGTCACGATAGGGAAAATCACATTTCCGATCACATTCAGGAATGGAGACAGAGAAAGAGGCTCATTAAAGCCGAAATCCCTCCGGAGTACCGTCTCGAGGGGTTCTTGAAGTCTTTGATACCTGAGATCTCTAAGGATGTCTCCATGTCAGGGGTCTATTCCGAAGAGCAAGCCATTTTTAGGGCCCAGCAATTAGAACTGATCTACTCTCAGTCTAGGATCCTATAAAAGTACTTGCCAGATGCTCCTGGGTCTAAGGTTGATGCAGCTAAGCCGAAGCCAGGTCCCCACGCGGATCGTATTGCTGGGTCAGTAGACACAAATACGGTGAACTTGTTGAATCAATTGCAGCAGTTGTCTTTACAAACTGCTTCTAACAACCAAGTCACATCGTCTAATCCTTCTACTTCCCAAAATTCTTCAATTAATGCCGTCCAATCGAATAATCCCAAAGGAAGTCAAAATTCCAATGGGAAAAAGAAAGGACGAGGTAAGAAAAAGAACCAAGAAGGGAAGCCTGATGCAAACAAATCCGGCAATAATGCTGGTGGGGGTAGAAATGAGTCAAAGAAGAAAGTTAAGTTTCCATGCAAGTTATGCAGTGGAGACCATTTAACTCATCTTTGCCCCAAGATTGAAGACGCTCAGCGCTTGTTAGGGCAACAAGGGACTTCTACTTCCTAAGCTGTGTTAACTAACCCTTTTCCCCAAGGGCAGCAACTTCTTGCTGGCGCGAGTTCAAATCCTGGGACCTCCACAGGGGGCAACCAGGAAGGGGAAAAATCATCGAATGTTTTCATGATGGGTTCTAACGTCCATGTGGCTACTCGGTCACGTGATTATGGTGAAGCTGAAACTTCCAAGGATAAGGCTGTTCCCGGAAGTACTGAGCTTCATATCGAGCGACCCCCTATTGAGACTATACCACGGATACCGAAAGGTTCTGCTAAACGCGCGACGATTAATCCTAACGCTAGGGCCACCCAGGATTACTCTATTATTGAGGATCTGGCTCAGAGTCCATGCGCTATGTCCGCTTTAGAGGTTCTCCAGTCGTGTCCGGCTCAGAGAAGTGCTTTACTTTCCGCAATCGGGGCAGTAGATCCAACTAATTCTTTGGTGCTCACTTTCGACATGTTAAATGTCAAAAAGCGACTCCCTCATCACATGGCTTTTGAAATAAAGTCTACATACCGAAAATTAACATTTTTCGAACTGTTATTCATGAAGGGGCTTCCACGTGCGTCATGTCGATGTCATGTTGGAAGGCTATTGGATCGCCTTCAGCCGTTCCTTCACCTACCGTCTTGACTGCATTCGATGGCCATTCTCATAAGCCGCATGGGATTATCCCGACCTTTCCTATATGTGTTGGGGGGAAGGTCATTAATATTGAAGTAGAAGTCATAGATGCTAACCTAGATTATAATCTCCTCCTAGGAAGGAATTGGTTATACGAAATGGACGTCGTTGTTTTGACTCTGTTTTGTGTCATTTGCTTTCCTCACGAGGGGAAAATCGTAAAGATGGATCAATTAGATTATTGTCCAGTCGATCCTCAAGCAACTTCCGATTCTATTGTTCCTTTAGTGGATAATGCTTGTCCGCCTACTGAGAATCTAGGAGTAGGGATGTATTCCTCGTTGATGGGTACCTTTGAGTTTCCCTCTCCTATCGCTAAAATCAATGCTATTTCATCATCTAGGGAGTTTTCTCGAGATGGGTTCTTTTGAACTCGTTATTTTTCGGACCCCTAGACCTTGCCTTCACCTATGACCACATTAGTTGAAGGACAAGAGAATGGAATGGAATTTCCTATATATGCAACTGAGCTTAGATATCAATCTATCGTGAACTCTGCAGATGACCATTCTACTCCTTTTTCTGAAGAGGAGTTAGATGGCGATGTGGCCCCCGCTTGGAGCCTTGATTCTACCTTTGCTTTGGACTGCTTGGATTCAATTTTACCATCGGAAGAAGCAATTCTTGAAGCAATGATGGGTATATATCGACCTTGGGAAGATTTACACCATCATTCATACTTTCTTCCTCCATTGTAGGAGGTAGAGTCTAGATTCTCCGAGCTCTATTCTAGTGATGTTTATACGGTGTCAAACCCTTTGGCTCCAACACACGTTCGTACCGAAGGTAATATGTCGGTGATTTCAAAAACAATACCTATAAACATCTCTACGGACCCTAACACAATCGAGAATCTCTTCATCGGAATTGAGTGTTCCCTTGAAGAAATTCAAATTTACACTGACCTGTTTAAAGAATTTCGGGATGTATTTGCTTGGTCTTATGAGGAAATGCCTGACATTGACCCATCTATAGTTCAGCATGAGATCAAGACCTACGAAAATGCCAAACCTGTCTGTCAGAGGCTTCGGCCGGTCAACCCTAGGAAAGCAGCAGCTATCAAAGCGGAAGTGGAGAAGCTGCTAAAGGCGGGTTTCATATACCCTATTCCTCTTACTGATTGGGTTTCTAACCCAGTCCCTGTAGATAAAAAGCAAGGAACAATCCAAGTATGAATTGATTTTAGGGACCTAAACAAGGCGTGTCCTAAGGAAAATTACCCCACGCCATTTATTGATCAGATTATCGACGAGTGTGCGGGTAATGAGATTTTTTCCTTCATGGATGGATTCTCTGGTTATAATCAAATTTCTATCCATCCTGAAGACCTGTTAACACCTAGGTTGTTCTCTTTGACTCCTAAGAGAATACGGCTGGGGTAACCACTAACCAATCTTTGGGCTACAGCTTCTAGCCTAGCTGCAGTCAGAGAGGGCTCTCTCTTTGAGGTTTGTCACTACTTTCAGTGAGGGTTTTTTAGGCTAGTTGTGAGGTAAGTTTTCGGTATTTGCTGTGTATTTGGTTGGGAGGATGCTTCTGTTCCCTCTAAAGTATATCAACATGGATGATTAATCCATTGGGCAATGGGGTCTAGGAGTGTTTTCTCTTGAAGTCTTAATTTTGGTGAGGAGGAAAGCTACAGGGCCTGTGTGCACTTCATGGAACAAACTGTGAAATTTTGATAGTGATGCATATACAACTAGTAATGAGCAATGAAGATTTCATTACTTTAGGCTGTATATCTGTGAAAGTGGCATGTCATCTAAGAGCAATCACTTGAATTCTTAAAACAACAATGCACAATAAGGATAGGGCTTAAAGGTAGCATTCAAGAATTACACTTTAAACACTTTAGCAGAAGAAAACATACGAGGCAGTTCAGATTGAGCTCAGGGTAGTGAATGACTAAATCCTGAAGCTATCCTTTTTCTTTACTGTCTAGAGTTTTAAACACAGGGGAAACATGAGAAACAGGAAGTATGAACAACATATGGAATAACTGGAAACATTCATAACGTAATGAGCCATTAGAAAACTTATTGAGTCATGTAATGAACAGGAATCCTGCAACTTTGAGGCACACACCATCAAGAGACCAAGAGAGAACACCTTATTGAAGAAATCCCACTGCCTTTGTATTAAACTGTCTGCGAAATTTACAATATCAGAGTAGCAGAGAATATCTCAGAAAAGAAAAATCTTACATCCGGAGTCCAACCCCTCTAAACAAACGCGAGGGGGAATATATAGAAGTTTTTCTACAAAATATCTCAGGAATGAGGTCATCTGAGGAAGAAATATCTATTACACTTGTATAGATAAAGCAGATGAGAAGTTATTACAAGTATAAATGATAGTAAAAGCTTTTAAATGTTGTCAGAATGGCTTTTTGCCCTTTGAGTACTGCGGACTTTAATCTGCGCTGTTCTTCATGAATGAAGCATTAAAGTGTCTTACTACCTTTGATTGTCTGTATCTTTCTTGACTCTGCCACCTGTACCTGCTGATGTTGTTGTTGATGCTGAGTACCTGTGCTGAGTTGGCTCAGTGTCTCTATGCTTTCTGTCGTGTCTTTGCCCACCTGTAAGTGCAGTGTTGACTGTGTTGATACAAAAATTGTTTTCCTTTTCACCCCTGATTCAAAAGTAGTTTTACCAAGTCCTGCCAATTATCTGGGTGAGGAAGCTGATGCTTCAAAATTAACCCTACGGTCTCATCAGCTTCAGTATACTTATAAAAATCGGGAGGTTTATCAAATAAATGTGCTACCTCACTTTTAATAAAAAACAAATTGTCTAATTTATTAAACAGAGCTTGTCCTGTTAATGGGCCTGCTGTAGATGACCCAGAAGCCTCAGCAATCTGCATGGCTGAAAAGGTGCTTAGTCTTTTGATATACTTCTCATAAGAGAGAAGGCTTTCCTGATTCTTCAGACTGGGGAGCCCTTTGTCTGCAGTGCTGTGAACCTATCTAGAACTTGGTTATATCTGCTTGCATGTCATGTACCCTTCTTCCAGTGTTGAATGAGGTCTTCATCGTGTAGTCCTCTATATGGAAATAGTTTCAGTTCTGTTAGCAATTCCCATCTGGATCAGCTGAGAACTATTCCTATAATTCAGGACTTCTATCATCTTTGGGGCAAGGTCTGCCATATTGCCTAGGTCATTTCCTGCCCTGTATAGCTCTTTCTTTGCTTTGCCAATGAGTCCTATCTGCTCATATATGGCAACAATGTACTCCCACTGGTTAGTGACTGCTTGGCCAATAGCAGTCCATATGACATGCTTGACTTCTGCTGTTACTTTGTCAAAATTGAGCTGCTTTTCCAACTCTGCAATAGTCTTTTTCAGGGCTTTTACTTCCCTCTCCCTTTCAGCCACGTTCTGCTTGGATTTATCATATTTTTCCTCTATTTTGGCTAGGGTTTCCTTGGCTTTGTTCAACTCTGTCATTTGAGCTTCCAGCACTTGAATTTCCTGCCTTAGCTTCTGCATATCTAGGCTCTCGGCCTGTTCTTTTGGTGTTGCTGTAGTGGCTGGCTCTTTTGCAGACACTTCTATTGTAGCTGGAGTTGTTGTAGCTGGAACTGTTTCTTCTGCCTGCTTTGTTTCTGTTGCCTCCTTTGGAGGGATGTCCTGCTTTGGAGGGACGTCCTCTTTAGGGGTCTACTCAAGGTTTATTATCTCTGTGGGTGGTTTAGAAGACTGCCCTTGTTCTCCCTTCTGCATGGTTGCTTCTAAGGTATTCTCAGTCTCCAGCAGCCTTTGTTGGGTTTCCACCAGTTCTTTGTACAAAGTCATCAGTAAGTTAGTGATGTCCTTGTCTCTCCTTTGCTGAGCAACTTCATCGGTCTGTGGGTGAATTGTTGGTGGGATTTTCATCCTCTTTTTGATTGCAGCTACATCTGCATCCCTTAGTTTGAGGACCTCCTGGATGGCCTTGACATCATTGGGATCATGCCCAAATTCTATGAT
>APFE031271641.1:4610-29967 GCA_000404065.3 Pinus taeda | reverse complement strand
GGTCTATTCCGAGGAGCAAGCCATTTTTAGGGCCCAGCAATTAGAAATGATCTATTCTCAGTCTGGGATCCTACAAAAGTACTTGCCAGATGCTCCTGGGTCTAAGGTTGATGTAGCTAAGCCGCAGCCAGGTCCCCATCTGGATGGCATTTTTGTGTCAGTAGACACAAATACAGTGAACTTGTTGAATCAATTGTAGCAGTTGTCTTTACAAACTGCTTCTAACAACCAAGTCACATCGTCTAATCCTTCCTCTTCCCAAACATCTTCAATTAATGCCGTCCAATCGGATAATCCCAAAGGTAGTCAAAATTCCAATGGGAAAAAGAAAGGACGGGGTAAGAAAAAGAACCAGGATGGGAAGCCTGATGCAAACAAATCCGGCAATAATGTTGGTGGGGGTAGAAATGAGTCAAAAAAGAAAGTTAAGTTTCCATGCAAGTTATGTGGTGGAAACCATTTAACTCATCTTTGCCCCAAGATTGAAGACGCTTAGCGCTTGCTAGGGCAGCAAGGGACTTCTAGTTCCCAAGCTGTGTTAACTAACCCTTTTCCCCAAGGGCAGCAACTTCTTGCTGGTGCGAGTTCAAACCCTGGAACCTCCACAGGGGGCAACCAGGAAGGGGAAAAATCATCGAATGTTTTCATGATGAGTTCTAATGTCCATGTGGCTACTCGGTAACATGATTATGGTGAAGCCGAAACTTCCAAGGATAAGGTTGTTCCCGGAGGTACTGACCTTCATATCGAGCAACCCCCTGTTGAGACTATACCACGAATACCGAAAGGTTCCGCTAAACGTGCGACGATTAATCCTAATGCTAGGGCCGCCCAGAATTACTCCATTGTGGAGGATCTGGCTCAGAGTCCGTGTGCTATGTCTGCTTTAGAGGTTCTCTAGTCGTGTCCGGCTCAGAGAAGTGCTTTACTTTCCGCAGTTGGGTCAGTAGATCCAACTAATTCTTTAGTGCTCACTTTCGACATGTTAAATGTCAAAAGGCGACTCCCTCATCACATGGCTTTTCCAATAAAGTCTACATACCAGAAAATTAACATTTTTCGAACCGTTATTGATGAAGGGGCTTCCACGTCATGTCGATATCATGTTGGAAAGCTATTGGATCGCCTTTGGCCGTTCCTTCACCTACCGTCTTGACTGCATTCAATGGCCATTCTCATAAGCTGCACGGGATTATCCCGACCTTTCCTATATGTTTTGGGGGGAAGGTCGTTAATATTGAAGTAGAAGTCGTAGATGCTAACCTAGATTATAATCTCCTCCTAGGAAGGAACTGGGTATACGAAATGGACACCATTATTTCGACTCTGTTTTGTGTCATTTTCTTTCCTCATGAGGGGAAAATCGTAAAGGTGGATCAATTAGATCATTCTTCAGTTGATCCTCAAGCAACTTCTGACTCTACTGTTCCTTTAGTGGATAACCCTTGTCTGCCTACTGAGAATCTAGGAGTAGGGATGTATTCCTCGTTGATGGATACCTTTGAGTTTCCCTCTCCTATCACTAAAATCAATGCTATTTCATCATCTAGGGAGTTTTCTCGAGATGGGTTCTTTCGAACTCGTTATTTTTCGGACCCCTGGACCTTGCCTTCACCTATGACCACATTAGTTGAAGGACAAGAGAATGGAATGGCAATTCCTATATCTGCAGCTGAGCTTAGGTACCAGTCTATCATGAACTCTGCAGATGACCATTCTACTCCTTTTTCTGAAGAGGAGTTAGATGGCGATGTGGCCCCCGCTTGGAGCCTTGATTCTACCTATGCTTTGGACTGCTTGGATTCAGTTTGACCATCGGAAGAAGCAATTCTTGAAGCAATGATGGGTATAGATCGACCTTGGCGAGATTTACACCATCGTTCATACTTTCTTCCTCCATTGCAAGAGGTGGAATCTAGATTCTCCGAACTCTGTTCTAGTGATGTTTGTACGGTGTCAAACCCTTTGGCTCCAGCACACGTTCGTGTCGAAGGTAATATGTCAGTGATTTCAAAAACAATACCTATAAACATCACTAGGGACCCTAACACAATCGAGAATCTCTTCATCGGAACTGAGTGTTCCCCTGAAGAAATTCAAATTTACACCGACCTGTTTAAAGAATTTCGGGATGTATTTTCTTGGTCTTATGAGGAAATGCCTGGCATTGACCCATCTATAGTTCAGCATGAGATCAAGACGTACGAAAACGCTAAATCTGTCAGTCAGAGGCTTTGGCCGATCAACCCTAGGAAAGCAGCAACTATCAAAGCAGAAGTGGAGAAGCTACTAAAGGTGGGTTTCATATACCCTGTTCCTCTTACTGATTGGGTTTCCAACCCAGTCCCTGTAGATAAAAAACAAGGAACAATCCGAGTATGCATCGATTTTAGGGACCTAAACAAGGCTTGTCCTAAGGACAATTACCCCACGTCATTTATTGATCAGATTATCGACGAGTGTGCGGGTAATGAGATTTTTTCCTTCATGGATGGATTCTCTAGTTATAATCAAATTTCTATCCGTCCTGAAGACCAATATAAGATGGCCTTCATATGTCCCTGGGGTACCTTTGCATATAGAAATATGCCTTTTGGTCTTAAAAATGCTGGAGCTACCTTTCAGCGGGCCATGTCTTATGCTTTCCACGACATTAAGCATATCATCGAAGCGTACTTAGATGATCTCGCTGCTCATTCTCGGAAGAGGACTGATCACCCTAGCCACCTTCGAATGGTTTTCGAACGATGTCGTTTTTATAAAATCTGGTTGAATCCCAACAAGTGCATTTTCGCAGTTACATCCAGTCGGTTGTTAGGGTTCATTGTGTCAAATGAGGGGATTCGCGTTGATCCCTTCAAGGTTGAGGCAATAGTGCGGTTGCCTCCCCCATCTTCAATTTGTAAACCTTCAGAGTCTTCAAGGGAAGGCTAATTTCTTACAGCGGTTTATAGCAAACTATGCCGAGATCACTAAAGGGTTCATGCAGTTGTTACGGAAAGGAGTTCCATTTGTATGGGACGACTTTGCGCAACGATCGTTTGATGCTTTGAAAAAAACATTAGTCTCTACCCCGCTTTTGAGTCCACCGGATTATGGCAGAGACTTCCTTTTATATCTCGCGGCAGCAGAATCAACCATTGGTATGGTTCTGGTTCAGGAGGACGATGCTCTCACCGAGCACGTGATTTATTATTTGAGCTGAGGCTTAATAGGCCCTGAACTTTGCTATTCTCCGGTAGAGAAATTGGCCTTGGCAGCTGTTCATGCTGTCCAGCGGCTCCGTCATTATATCTTGCTACGGAAAACTTTTGTCTTAGCGGAAGTCAATCCATTTCAATTTGTCCTCAGTAGGCGAGTGATTGGGGGAAAATATAATAGATGGATAGTCATCTTGCAAGATTTCGATCTCGAATTCTTGTCAGCCAAGTCCAAGAAATCCATGGTTTTCACTGAGCTAATTTCTGAGCTGCCTTGTGGAGAGGATATGGTTTATGAGGAAAGTTTTCCCAACGAACATTTATTCCTCATCTCTTCACTCGATCCTTGGTATAGAGATATCATTATCTATCTCCAGACTTCGAAGTTTCCCTCCACTTTTTCCAAGGATGAATGTCGTAAATTACATCACCTGGCTAAGAACTATGTTATCATTGGTGATACCTTATACCGTCGAGGGGTTGATTCAATCCTTCGGTGCTATTTAACCTTGGAAGAAGCGGAGTCTGTGCTTAATGATTGCCACAGTGGAGGTTGTGGTGGTCATCTATCAGGGCTTGCTACAGCCCAGCGCATCTTACGCGCTGGCTATTTTTGGCCTTCACTTTTTAAAGACTGTGTGGAAGTGATCAAACATTGCCACCCTTGTCAGATCTTTACTCGAAAGATGCGTGCTCATCCAGCTCCTCTTTTTCCCGTTGTCACATTCGGTCCCTTTACTAAGTGGGGTATTGATTTTACAACTTGTAATCCGCCTTCAGCAGCGAATCACAAGTACATTATTGTGGCGGTAGACTACTTTACGAAGTGGGCCGAAGCCATGCCCACTTATAAAAATGATAGTGACACGACAGCTTTGTTTCTCTTCAATCAGGTTATCTCAAGATTCGGTGTCCCAAGAGAGATTGTCACTGATAATGGCAGTCACTTCCAGAATCAACTCATGTCCGATTTGGCCCTTAAATTAGGTTTCCGTCAAGAGAATTCGTCTCCTTATTATCCTCAGGCCAATAGATAGGTCGAGGCAGTCAATAAAACTCTTAAGACGATACTCCAATGGACAATCGACAAAAATCGGTCCAATTGGCACGTTATGTTGTATTCATCTCTTTGGGCATACCAGACCTCTGTAAAGCCTGCTACTGGTTTTACGCCTTTTCAGTTAGATTATGGGATAGAATCTATCTTTCTGATCGAATGTGGAATTCTGTCTCTCAAGTTAGCTGTAGAGCTCCTTCCAGAGACTTCGAGTCTCAAAGAGCGCCTCCTTCACTTGGAACATCTCGATGAGCAGCGTCGAGATGCTGCCACGATGAATGAGGCCCATAAGAAAAGGGTAAAAACGTAGTATGATAAATTTGTCCGTCCTCGGGTCTATTCTGAAGGCAACCTTGTCTTGGTCTATGACCAAGATAAAGATTCCTTGGGGGCATGCAAGTTTAAGCCTATGTGGTACGGTCCTTTCATTATTAAACGAGTTTTAGAAAAAGGGTCGTATGAGTTAATCGATTTTGAGGGAAACAAGCTGGCGGAGCCCCGAAACAGGTTCTACCTAAAGAAGTACTTTGCTTAAGTAGAAGTTAGGCAATGGATTCTTTGTATATTATGTATATTTGTACATATATTATCGAGAGTTTTGTGATGTAAACACTTTTTGGTCTGCTATTGCAGGTGTTAATGGATGACTTGGCCTATTTTGGGTTTGCCGATGGTGCTAGTCAGCACACTCGGAATCTCGCTTCTACAGCTTGGGTACTTTATTATCCAACTAGTCAATTGATGGTATCAAGAGGTGTATGCATTGGTCCTACTTCGAATAATATGGCTGAGTATACTGCCGTTATTAATTTACTATCCGAGGCAATCTCTTATGGGATCGACTCATTAGTAGTGTATCTCGATTCTCAATTGATAGTGTCTCAATTAAATAACATTTATCGAGTAAGGGATCCATGTTTATATCGCCAGTATTTAAGAGTGAGGTTGTTGCAAAGATCATTTGTTTTATTAATTTTTGCACATTCCAAGATCTCATAATTGGTTAGCTGATTCTATTGCTAATCAAGCATTAGATGGCACATCAATCATTCATCATAAAATCAAAGCATCAAAAAGTCAAAATATATATTTAATATATATTATATATATACATATATATATCATCATAAAGTATTCAAGTGTACATATGTTTCCAAAAAATATACAAAATTGGGACTCAAATGCCCATAACATATCCGACATATCTAATGCCCGGCTCAGGATGGCGGCCAAAGTAGTTAGCTATCGCGTTGGCTACACGCGTGAAAGTGCGAACCCAGTCACATGGCATGCCAACCACTGACGCTGCATATCCTCCGGAAGGTCCTCTATAGCAGCCATCGGTACTCGACAGCTCAGTCTAGTCAGGTGTCGCTGGACATTGTGTAGAGTCCGTTCCGTCTCAGTAGCCGCCTCTTCGGCTCCTCAGCCGCGTCGTCTGTGCCGTGGGATTCCATCTGGTCATACTGGCCCAATGTCTGGATCATGATCATCATATTAGTCATTTGAATCTCATCAAAAATATTTTTCAAAATGCATCATTATATTTGAAAAATCCAAAAATAAAAAATTCTAAAATAAAAAATCTTACCGATCTCGCCCCACACTGCATCTGGCGGTAAAGCTAGGTTAGGATCTCCTCAGAAGTCCAGCCCGAAATAGGGGTAGTCGTCTACGACGATGATCTGCTGATCCCACCTGGTGAAGAAATCATCGTCAAATGCAGCCCTAGGAACCTCCCCACCCCCCAGACGTTTCATCAGATCATCCCACTGGCCCATGCGTGGATCGCGTGGGGTGCTGATGGAAACTGTTACCCTGGGGTGGAGTGCGGGAATCCTCTCGAAGAAAAAGGTGCACAAGATAGTCCCGTAGCCAAAGTTTTTGGTCTGTCCCCTCTTAATGGAAGTGAGTTGGCTCTTCATGCTGGCCAGAAGAGGAGTACACCAGTCAAACACTGTAGTGAGACAATCCACTGCCACGCTCATGTTGAGCCATGATGCCTGATGCAGTGAGGATGATCCATTCACTCGAGCTATAGTTAACAGGATGATCCTGAGTGATAAACTCTCCACGTGTACAAGGGAGATCTAGCTCCCAACTTTCTTGGGATGTCCTGGGCAGTATATCTGTACATAGTCCTCTATAGTGAGGCTACTTCATGTCCTGCCCTGGGACTATACTACCTCTCCCCTTCGGGAAAGGCCCGTCATAAAATATATGTCCTCCACTTCCACTCTGAGTGGCATCTGATCAATCATGAAGGCTTCCTCATCGACATTCCAATAGTCAAAGAGCATTTCAAGTAGTCGCACATTGGCTTTCATGTTCGGCAGTTTGAATAATTTGAGCAAGCCGCATCCTTGTAAAGCATCCAAGGCTTGAGGATCATTCATAACCTCATTATCAACCGCTGCATGTTCCCTTTCACGCCATGTGATCGGCATCCCGAGAAGAAATTGAATTTTCATCCATTAGTTTTCATTTAAATTAGCTCACGGCGTATACATGGGTTACTGTATACATAGTCGCGTATAGGGCCCGCGTGTACGCGGGTTTCATATTATCAACCCGCGTATACGCCGCAGAGAAATTTTGAATAATAGTTCAACGGTGAAACATCAATGGAAAACCTTAAAATTAATCACAATGAATTGCAACCTAAGTGTAAGGGTTACCTGGAAGATTTTTTGGAATTTGAACGGTCGAAATTGACGCACAAGAAATTTGCTCCTTTTGCTCCAAATATTTGCTCTCCAACTCAAACGGTAACAATGGTGAGTCCAAATCCTTTTTATAAGTTTTGAAAATGCAAAATATTTTCAAAATTTCATTTTGTTTGGTCTCATGTGACTCTTGACTTGGGAGCTTGGAGTGTCGAGATTGGTTTGCTTTTCAGGACATTTTGGACTTTTTTTGACTTTTTCGAGACGATTCCATGATTGCTGGCCCGTCATGGCAGGTATCGTTTTTTCACTGGAATATAGGTTAGGGAAATCACTTTTCCATTGCATTATGCATACTAGCCTCCATCAGTTGATACACCTGCCATAGGGTCGATCCCATCGTGTTATGGTTCGTAAGCCATCTTCACTTGCCGATTTTTTAAATCATGACATGATGGTAGAGCCATCCTTTACATGGGCATCGTAGTTAGCTCCTCACTGACATTTGTTGCCCATGCTGCTTCAATTTGAGTAGGCTGGGGAGTCCTCTGTAGTCTCGCCATGACTTATGCATTGAAGACTCATTCCTCTTAGCTTATTTGCTTTGTTATGGCCTTATACCCTGGAGTATCCTTTCTGTTGAGTTGTACTACTGCATTGCATATTGACCATTTTCACCTTTTGGCCTAGAGCCAGCTTCACTTGGACTCGTGTTTAAGCCAACTTTTGACCATGACAACTGCAAAAAACAACCTTGCATACCTTTGACTTATGTAACTTGACACACCTTCACCCGTGGAAAGAACATACCTTTGAGTGTCACTGACCAGTTTTCGCCTCGCTGCATTGAGCATAGGAATGTTCCCCTCCCAGGAACTAGATCATTTGTTTCATCGACACTCGTTCTTTCCACTATACCATAGCATTATTTTATTCTTTTTTGAGCTTAACAGAAAAAGACAAAAAAATTAAATATTCCAAAAAAAGCGGGAACGGGACAGTATTTCCATCTATTATTGGCAGCTAGAGTCAGTCGTGTTTCCCTTGAACAAAGCACTCAAAACAAAGTCTCCTCCGCTTGGGTGGGATTTAGTTTGACCTAGGTATGCCTTAACCTTTGTTATTGAGTCAGTACTCCCCCGATTGGTTATCTCTTCCAATCATATGGAGGGTTCGTTCATGCCTCCTGCATGATGAACTTATTCGTGCCTCCTGCATGTGCCTCGTTCGTGCCACAGTCACATTGAGTCGTGCTTTTGTTCAAGGGAAGTTAGCCTCAGTCGGCCTCTTTGCGGTGTCTCTTGACTCATTTTTCAGTCGGCCATCCCGGTTGTCAGTGTCATGTCTATCATCACATCAGTTATATTGGTCCTTTACTCGTGCCGGTTTGAGAAGGTCCCCATTGACTTCTTGCTAGCGGGTCTTGTCCTTATCGACGATGACATCTTGCTCTAAGGGCAGGCCTAGAGTTGCACCCTGGCCCTATTTTCATTATTGATAGGTCACCTTGTGCTCAGCATCGATCAGTATCATGGGTCTTTGGCTGAGTGGTTTCCCTTGTGTTTGACGTCAACTTACATTATCACACATTGGGATTCGTGCAGTCCCTTGGTTTCCATTTGACGCTATTGGTGGATACCTCGCCTCTGTGTCAGCTTTCATTATTGGTTGGTTCAAAGGGTTTCTGCTGTGCACTAGCCACATCTTGTGTACGACGGAAACGTACTTTGGTTCGGTTACTACATCTTTTTTCGTCCGATTCCTTCCACATTATTGGCCTACGGGTTAAACTCGCGCTAGATAGATGAAGGATGCCTTAATGCCTTCCTTCTAGCGGATATTTCCCTATCGACTCCAACTCATTGCTCTGGGGCAAAGATCTAGAGTCCATTTGGAAGTACCTTGGGGTTTGCAGTCATTAGTGGCAGATCCTTCGCTATTGACAGTGGGAAACCATCATTGTCTCCTGATCGATAGATTCTTATAGGTGTTCGACTTCAGCACATTTATTCGCACTTGTTAGTTTGTACTGGGTACCTTGATGCTCATTATCGTTATCGGTGAGTAGTCTCGCGTTTTTTAACGGTACACATCAATGACCGGTAATCAAACGATTTCTCACATGGTCGACTTCAAATCATTTATTCCCATGGTGTAGAAATGTACCATGGCGGTCGGTGAAGACCTCAGGTTGTATCGGCATTCATTGGTTCACTTGACAGTTGCTCCTGTTGTTGCTAGTTGATACCACTCCACCTTATATGTTGCAGTCATTCATGGCGACATTCTATATGCTGACACCTAAGTTTGCAATGTAGTACCATCCTCTTCCATCATGTTCAATTGGTACCTTTTGGGATCAGTCTTTGATATCAGCGATCCGTTGTATCTTTCAGCATCATTGACAGTTTTATATGTGATATTCAGACATGTACTTGTTCGATCACGATCAAATGATCCATTATGTATTTTCCAGTCATTTATACTTGTATACTTAATGGATCTGCTTGTACTTGATATGCGGACATGCTTTGCTTTCTCTAAGCATGGGTATGCCCGCCTCAGATGGTGTTTCTCTCTGATCTTCTTTTGTGGCTTGGCAGGCTGAATTCCGGTGAAGTACTCCTAGGTCTTTGGCAGATTTCCTTTCCATGTACTTGCTTAATATATTTCGGCCATCATGTACCCCTTTTGACCTCATATATTAGGGGGCATCTGTTATAGCTTCAAATCTCACTATTATGGTTTGTGATGCTGAACTCATGGCCTAGGGCAACCCCTCCTTCCAGACCTGGTCCAAAATCTAAAAAACAGTGCTTTATTCCCTGTACGCGACATTTCCCTGAGTTAAACGCGTGTATACGCGGGTTCATATATACCCAACCCGCGTATATGTATTAAAACACTTAAAAAAATATAAAACTCCTTATTTTCAGGCGGAGATCGCGGGTTTTACCTGCTGATCACCTGTTACCGCCCGTGGCCTCAACTGTTCCCAACGAATTCCTAACTAAAAGACTACTTTGGAATTGGTATAAAAAGACATCAAAGGGAAGGCCTAAGGGAGGAGAGAAGAGAGAGAAAGGTTATTATACTGAGATTTTCCCCGTGATCAGGTCTGAAGACCCTTGTGCCTTCTGCACTTCCCCCATTTTTATAGGAAACCCTTGTTTCCTTGTGATTTGATGTTCATCCCTTAGTTATGGCATCATGGAGTGAGTCTTGGAAGGAGATATGCTAGAGGCTTGAGGCGGGACGTATCCAGAAGGAGGCTGAGCTTGGAGCCTGCAAAGGTTGCTCAGGTGATATTACTCTTTTTGTACTTTCTATTTGTCTATAATAAAGAAACACGTCTTGGTTCCCGATATGTTTCTTCTTTATGTTTATGATGTTCATGTTAGAATTTCATGTATGAATGGATGTTTAAAAGTTCATAACTAACTTCCTTCTTGTATAACATAAAGATGATTTTTGTATAAATATTTGTCCATATACTACTGCATTCTTTGGAATTGTTGGTTTTGCATGGCAAAGGAGTGAAAGGGACGTAAAGAATGGTTTGGACCCTTGAGGAACTACCCAAACGTAGGACCTGAGGTACGTCCTTCTTACTTTAGAATTAGCTTTTGCTAGCATAATGGCTGTGTGTGTGCATGTTTCTTTGTTTAGACAACTTTCAGTCTGCTAGGGTTCCACCCAAAAGCCCTAGGGGATAAAATCCGTCAACAATTACTTGTAACCAAGATTATCCTTTTCTTTGATGATGTCTCCAACCTTATTGATGCCTTCAAGATCATTGAAAAGAGTTCAATAATTTCCTTGAAAGATGTTCCTTAGGATTAATCCAACAACAACTTCCAAGATGAATGATACCAATATCATTTCATGCTTCCTTCAGATATTTATACCAATGAGTATCTCTTAAGATGGATAAATCATCATTATTATAGTCTTATTTTGAGCAAGACAGATATTCCTAAGGTCAACGAGCTCTCTCTTCAAGCACTTTATACTACACTTGTCCTTATTGCAACTCAGACTTGCAATTTTGTCTTCCTTTGTAGTTGAATAAATCCTAATTTAGTTTCTTCAAGATATCTTCCTTAGATGACATATTTATGCAGTCTTTATATTCTTCAATGTATAAACCCTCCTTCTAGATCAATAGGTCTTCCACTTCTTTGCTTGTGTCCTTCCAATAACGATTCCCTCTAGTTGCCTTCTTATTCACCTTAGCTCTAATGCCATGTTGAAAAATTCAATGTGGTATCTTCCTAATTCCAATTTTCATTAACCTTAATATTTTCTTGTGAACTTAGTTAATCTTCTAGTGTTCTTTATTTATATATTTTCATCAAGCAAATATCAAGAACAACGGTAGTAATAGAGGACACGGAAATTATGCTCTCATCGAGGGAAAAAATCCTCCATGGCGAAAACCTAGAAAAAATGGTCTCTTCTTATAGAATGTGCTTGAAATGAGACAAGAAATAACCAAACTTTATAGCAAGTCTTCCTCCTATCACCAATCCATCCCTCAAAAGGGACCCTCCAATAGGACCACAATCAAACTATGTTAACCATAAACAAACCCTTGTAGAACTACATCAGTATCATAATTTTGGCCCCTCCGATAGAATTTAAGACCTGTAGTCACTGCAACTGCTCCAGAAACTCACATTTCTGAGAGAAAATTGCCTAATTTTTTTCCCATCGTTAGGGTTTCTCCTTTCTTCCTTAACCTTTTATTCTCTTTCCTTAACCTTTTCTCATCCTTTTTATTGAAAATAAAACTTGTTGGCGATGAGTGTCAAATGAGGTCGAATATGTCTCTATTTATAGCCTTTCTAAGATGCCAAATTGCCCCTGTCTAAGCTGACTTGTCCCTTCTAGTGTCAACTTGTGCTTTTGGAATTTGCAGGACTTTCTAGACTCAAAAATAATTATTTTTCCGATTAAATTTTTCCCAAAAGGGTCTTACAAACATGATGTTGACTTATTTGACTCATGACAATAAATCTTAAGACCTAACAAACCCTAGAAACATGAAGAATATGTTTTTACCTAGAAGACCATAAATAATGAGCATGAAACCCATGCTTTTAAAATATTTTTTTTCTTTTCCTCATTTGTTTTCTACATAAGATACATATTTAAATTAGTAAAAAAACAATTATGAAGACCAAAACTAATTACATTTCCAACAACATGAATGTACTTTTCTTTAGGTTGATCAACAACTTGTCTTCCTTCAACCACTGCAACACTTTCCCGACATGTTCCAAGTACTCCTCTTTGTTTTTGTTGAAAATTAAAATGTCATCAAAGTACACTACAACAAATTTCCCCAAGAATGGTTTAAATAACTCATTCATGAGCAATGAATGTGCTAGGGAAATTAGTCAGCTAAAATGGCATAGCCAACCATTCAAACAATCCATCCTTCATCTTGAAAGAAACCCTCCACTCATTCCTTGATTCAGATTTGATGATAAGCACTCTTCAAGTCTATATTTTTGAAATATGCAACCCCACTCAAAAAATCCATAATATCCTCCATCATTGGCAAGGGAAATTGGTTTTTGATGGATATGCTATTAATGGCTCTAGAATCAGTGTGTATTCTCTATTCACCTATCTTCTTTGGAGTAAATATTACTAGTACTGCACATGGACTTAATATTTCTCTTATCAATCATCTATCAAGTAGTCTTGTACCTACGTATTTACTTCCTCACTATACTAGATTCATCTAGTAAGTTGCCTTGTTTGGTGTTCTTGTTCCAAGAATCAAGTCAATCTGATGAGAAATAGTTCTCATGCGAGGAAGTAATTTTGGTAATTCATCAACAACAATCTCCTTGAATTCATCCAACAAGGATTTAATTTTTGCAGGTATGGTTTCACATTTCATTTCATCTTACACATCCTTTGGAATTACTACTTAGTTTTTCCCCTCTTTATTTCTATATGAACTCCTTGGATGAGCACAACATGATATTTTTGTTACACATGCTTGTCCCTCCATAACATCCTATTGTTTCTACTATATTTTCCAGAATTTGGGTCAGCTTCTACCATTTCCCATCCTTCTTGAACTTGTATGTGTTTTCCCCTCCATCATGGTAAGAGTTCCTATAAAATAGGCATGGTAGTCTAAGAAGTATGTGGTATGCATCCATTTCAAACACATCACGTAGTACTTTCTCTTGAAGGCTTCCAATATAAAAATTTTAAAGGAATTGCGTAGTCACAGTCACTTGTTATCCTTTTTATAACCATGAGACTCTATAAGAATTTGGGTGGACTACACTTTTTAGTTTCATATTGTCCATGACTTTAGTGGACACTAAATTTTTAGTACTTCCACCATATATAACCAAGTTACAACACTTTCCTTGGACCTTATATTTAGTTTTCAAAATTTTCCTTCTTTTTTCTGGTTTCTCCACTATCTTTTTATCAAGATTGAGAAGCAATTTGTGAAACATTAAATTTCCCCTCCTATTCCAATTGAAGTACATTCACCTTTTCTCCAGCAATAGAAGCTTCATCAACTTGTGTAATTTTTTTTCTAGATTCACCTCTTTTCCCTGAATTTGGTCCTTCTAGGAACTCAAATTTCTTGTGTCCTTCAGCGCGATAGTGAAAACAAGTAATTACATACTTCCCCCTCCTCTGCCTCTTCCAACACTATTTCTAGCTCTACAACCTTGACCAATCGTGGGTTTTACTTCCTTTTCATTGTCTCTAGTAGTACCTTCCTTATCTTTGCCTCTTAAACTTCTTCCCCTACCTTTCTATTATGTTTTCCTATTTATTTTTTCCTCTAACTTCAAGGCAATGTGATATCGTTCATTAACATTTTAGAAATGATGTATTCTCATTTCATCTTGAATCAAATTTTTCAGTTCATTTACATACCTTGCAAATATTTGGAATTCTAGTTCTTTTATACCAGATCAAAGTGACAATATGAAAAAATGTTCGATGTACTCATGAACAAAGGTTTCTTTATCTCTTATATACAGAATTGTATAAATAATTTTTGTTGGTAATAAACAAGTATAAATTTCTCCTTGGCCCTTGTTACCATCTTCTTCCAAGTGTTGATATTTTCCATCTAATTATTTACTCTATCTTTCTATAGAATATCCCATGAGAGCGCATCACAACCCTTCAAAATTTTCATGGAAATTCACTCGATTTAGATCTTGAACATTTTCATACTTGAAGTGTCTTTCAAGTTTCCAATCCAATTGAGGAGCACATCAACCCTTAGTGTTACACTAAAATTTGTCACCATGACTATCTGCAGTTAATATGGCTCCATCAATAGTCATATTATCCTCCTTGTCAAGCCTGATACCTCTGCCCTCCATGTCAAACTTCAAGAAAGAGAGAAAGTCATTAAAAATCATGTTTATCTCTGAGTACGCAGGTTCGCTCTACCTTGCCTACGTCTACGCATCCCAAGCTCATTGTACCTGCATAATTGTATGCTCTATAAGTCAAGGGATGGGTGCGTACTCCTGTAAAGGTCAAAAGGCACGAGTTTCATCTTAAAAAAGTTACTTGTGGTCACTTCTAGGGCATTCTAGAAGATTGTTTGACGTGTATTGAGCACCTCCAGATGGTTCATGCATCCCTATGATAGAGGAACTTATCCCATCAAGAGTGGAGCTACCCCATCCAAATGAGGGAGTATCCCATTGATGTTGGACCTAAATAACTTCCTTTAGAACACTATAAATACAGGCATTGGGCTAGAGGAGGGGAGGTTAAAAGCTGAACATTCCAAAGGGTAGATGCTGCTGGAATTAGGACTTCCTTGTAGAAGCTTATGAGGAGATATTACCATCCTTTCTTGTTTCATTTGGAAGTGGGTGAGCTTGTCAAAGTAGAGGAAAACTCTTGCTAGACCCTGGGAGGAACTTGCACAACACCAAGGCTCAGGTTGTATGGTTTCTTTTGTTTCCTATTATTACAAATAAGTCCATTCTTCTCAATGATTTGTTATTAATGAATTGTTTCATATACTCCTTGGTCTATATGTTGAATATGTTTTGTTTTATGAGATATTCAGGTGTTATGTAATCATTTGATTGTTAGTGTATGAAGGTTTCGAAGTGAAGGAGGAGCTCATCTGGATCGATGAGGCTAGACTACTACAACAGCGTCGAACTTCAGGTAGGATCGAAAACACTTGGTTTCTCGTATGATAATGCATGTTTAGAGAAGGATTGCTCTTAATTGTCTTGTTTGTTACTAGAAAGTCTTAGGCTTCTAGGGAGGTTGGTTTTGTCTGCAAGATTAACTCTTTCCGCATGACACTTAGATTTACATCATAATAGGAAACTTAAACTCTTGCACTTCCTCTATTCCTCAAATATCAAATCAACCTTGTTGTTGGATATCTCTCCTCAACATCCTTTTCTTCTTATTTTTCTTCTTCGGGCCTTGAATCTACTTTGCATCTCCATTTATTCTATGCTCTAACTCTTCTATTCTTTTTCTTAACTTGTCTTGTTCTTGATTCCCTACACCTCCTCATCCTACTCCTTTTCTCCTCAGTGTCATCCTTACAAGTTGTAAATTTATCACCAACATCAACAAACCCCAACCCAAGTTATGTGTCCCAACTTGCGCCTATGGCACTCTTAGTGAGAAACCACTAAACAAGGTTTTCTAGTGCCCTTTTAATCAAATAAAAACAAGGAGAACATCCTAGAACAAACCTTGCTCTAATACCAGTTGACGCAACATGAAGGATTATGTAGCTTTCACAAAAAACTAAAGAACCTAAATTTTTGTTATGGGGCACTTAGCCCTAGCCATTTGGTTTTTGGGTATTGTACTAAATTAATTCAAATAACTAAATCATACAGCATAAACATACTATAATTTTAGAATACTCATAAGAAATTAGAATAGACTTCAAATATTTTATTCATTTAGAATGTGATGTTACAGACAAATGAATTAATATCTAAGAGAATATTCCTCAGAGTACTTGCAATTCATATGTTGTCACACAGTGATACCATGCAACAACCAAATACCCTCACTAACTTGTACAACATATAGTAGTACTCCCTCCAAATCATGTAACAACCAAAATCAAAGCCAAAGTCGAATATCTAGAAGCAAAAGACCAAAAGCCAAGATCCCCTTTTATTGTTCCCATAATTTATTCTAATGTTGTTGACCTCTTCGTATTCCAACTAGAACAAATTGTTTCCCGTGCTTTTAATATCTTCACCTTCAAAAAATAAATCAATTTTATTCCTTACAATAAGTAAACAAACCAAAATTTGTAACCTAGATTCCATTCTCGTGGTGTGTCTACTAGTATTTGTCCTATAGCATCAACTGTTGGTTTGGGTACATAAGTAACTCCATAAAAATAGGAGATCAAATACAAAATCCTAGGAATGTCAGCAACTCAAAAGTAATTGGCATTTTGATAAAATCTAGCTACAAGAGTAGCAACAACCATTGGTTGAGTATCAACAACTCAAAAGTACATGGGAGTAACATCACTTATTTTCCTACATTATGAACTCAAACAAAAACGTGTTCTTGGTTGATGAGGATTTCCTAAGGTCAAGGATGCTCCTACATCAACCTGGGACTTTATTAGCCTTCAGGAACAACTTAATTAGACATGGGCATGAAAGTCAAGTGTTATGTACTAGGAGCTTCAAGGTTCAAATCCCCCTTATTTATCGATGTTTGTGGAAGGGGCATATGTAGACACCTAAAGGTATAATGGTTGTAGTAAGAATTGAACCCATGACATGCAAGTATACAACTTTCTCGAATATTTCTTCCTCTAATTACAAAAAAAACATGGCACTCTATCATGGGAAAAGTAAGAGAAATAGACCTCACAATTCCATGTCCAAATTAAGACTAGGATTTTAATCCTAAGGAATCTTGAATTATTTGGATCTTATGGATAAATTATTCCCTTTCAGTTTTCTAAGCAACACATTCCCATATCAATCCCTCAAGCCCTAACCAATGGTTCCCTCCTCCCAAGGGTTTCTTGAAGTTAAACTTTGAGGGATCCTCTAAGGGTAATCCAAGACCCACTAAATTTGGAGAGGTCATCAAAGATGGGCATGGAAATATAGTACACCTCTATGTAGAGGCATTAAGAATTGACATAAGCAATGTGATAGAATTGCATTCCCTTGAACAATATTTTATCATAGCCAATCAAGACAATTACTAGAAGTTTATAAGCACAAGGGGATTCTAATAATATCATGCATATGATAAAAAAACTTCAAAATGGTTCCAACCCCACCAATGTATCCAATAGATGGAGACTTGTAGAACATTTCATCCAATTCAAGGCTTTACTAATTATAATTGTAACCCCTATTCTTTCTCACATCCAAAGAAATGGAAACAAGCTATCAAATAAATTTGCTAACAATGGTGTATAACATAAAACAAAACTATTGGACAAAAATTGGCTCCAAGATATTCCAAACTTAATAAGAGTTACCTATAAAAAATAGTAGGAAAGGGTGATGTTCCCCATGATATGGGTTTGAATGTGGGTGAACCCTCCATTGATTGAAATGAGTTTCAAGTATTTAAAGAAAGGCCATAGAACTACCACCAAGTCAAATTCTACATGTAATGCAGTACAACCCAGTTTGATGGGGAAGTTGGTTGATTTGTGGGAGGCCAACAAGGTGATAGTTTTCATCATGTGGGACTCCTAGGAAGGATAGCCTGCTCGAAGGTGGATAGTAGCATGACAATGCTAGGCTAATAAAAAAACACTCCTTGGGGGCTCTCATGGGATTTTTTTTGAGTTAGCATTCCTAGAAGGCATTAGTTTAAATGGAGTATGAGCCATTGTGGGTTATGCAATGGAGCTACCACTGCATGTAATCTTAGCTATGGTTATTATCTAGAAATTAACAAGAACCAGGTGCATGATCTCTAGATTGAGATGAGATCTGCTAAGAAGTTTTAGGTTTAACATATTTTCTATCTATACACTAAATAATTCCTCAACAGTGGACTTGTTTTTTTTTGTATTTTACTTGTGTTATGGGATAGTAATGACGTTGTTTCTTCTATGTTCCTTTTGATTATTGATTCTTAGTGGTTTGTTCTTTCATTTCCTCTTCTAAGAATTTTTCTCAAGGTTCTATTCTTATGTCTCAACAATCTCTCTTTGCCTAGTTTGTTGAAGGTTGGGCTTTCTCAAACTCATTCCTTCCCACTACCGTTCCACCTCTCTCACTTTTTCGTCTAATGCACCTCTTGCTTTTCCCCTATCTCTCATCTTAGTGTCATCCTAATATATAAGGTATCCCTCATTCTATGTTCCTTTACACTCCATTCCCACCTCTTCATTCTTCTCATTTCATGGATATGTGTCATCCCTCCTCTAGTTAGTGAGGAGGAAAAATAAGTCTTTGTACCTCCTCTATAACCACTAATACATCTTCCAACTCTATAATACAAATCCACACCCAAGTAGTTTCTCATGCCTTCAAGACTAGATATAGGGATATCATCCCTAAAGCAATTCAAAGAAAAATTTCTTATGTTAAAGACGAAGTTAGACATGTTAAAAAATTCATTACTTCCTATTGATGGTGTTGGACCCACCAACATTTAGGGGATCTACTTGGTATGAAGGCCCAACTAGATGTCACACCATTTGGTGTAGGAGTTCCATCTGGTATGATGGCTCGATTGCCATTATCTTAGATATTCTCCTTAGCTCTTGTTGTTCAACACATGGGAGTTTTATGGTTGTAACTTCAGGAAAACGAGGTGAGTATGCATGTTGAGTGCATAATGTAACTTTGTGTCTGGGTTCTCTTACTGTAAGGAACAGGGTTAAAAGCGAGCCTCTAGATGAGAGGTAGTAGTAACACCTAGGGAGAGACAGACTTGAAAAATATAAAAGTTATTCCTAACATATAGTGGAATAGCCCACAACGGATGCGGTAGTCGTTAAAACCAAAGTGTATGGGAAAACATGTACACCATCCAACAGAGTAATCTACATGGGTTGATGGTCATTATAACCAAGAAAACACAAGGATGGTATGCGTAATTTCTGGTGGAGTAGTCCACATGGATGAGACAACAGTGATAAACAATAAAATACATCTTCAACAATGTAAGTACTAATATAACCGAAGTAGTTTAACTATCTTCATACATGTTAATGGAACATGCATTGCAAACGTTTAAAGAATAGTCTTGGAAATAGATACAAAACATGCATGAAAACGTGTTGGCTTGAGACAAGCTTCTGAATTAAGAAAAAGTTCTGAGACACATCTATACACCATACATCACTAGCCCTAGTAGTGTGATAGTGGAGCAAATCATCGCTCCTCAAATAACAGACTACAGACTCTCAAGGCTATGTGGGAGGTACCAAGGTGAAAATTCCTTTGATCATACAATGAGGAGGTATATATACCCAAGGGGAGATAAATGTCCCTCGTGACTCTTTGACTTCCCTCATGACTGTTTGACTTCCTATGAATTTTATACTTACATGAATCTTCAACTTCCTATGTCCATCTCTTGGAATTTCACATTACATTACATTTTATTACAACAAGTATAGCTCGTAGTAGTGATGTGGTTGAGACAACTCATGACAGAACTTGACATGACACTGCTGACATTTACTAGCTGATTGTGGTGTCTGTGTCACGCTGTTATAGTGTTTAGTGATGGGCACACTCTCAGTGTCTCATGTTTTCACCTCTGCATGGAAAAGTGTGTACGATCTTCAATAAGCTTAGTCTTTTCTTGATGGTGCACATGTATGTGTCCCTTTCACTTGTTGCTCGATATACTTTGTACATTCGTTCAACTGTGAGAACTTCTTCTAGCATGCTATCCTTCTTCATCCTATTCATCATCACGCCATGTTTCATTGATGTACATGTTCCTACAATAAATCACGATGAGATGACATCAAATCCAAATATCCTGGCCAAGAATGATGCATTGTTTTCCGTTTGGCGTGCAAATGACCGAGAGAGGGCAAGGCATTGAAACTATGCTGAGCACAACTCAGGCTGAGATGAGAAGCTTTGGAACGCTATCGAGAAAAACTATACAGATGTCAGTAGGAGGTATATTTGTGTAATCTGAGACAACAATGACAACTACAAGGTAGAAGCCAGTTGGGCAGAATTGCACAGTTCTTGGGAGGAAGGCAAGGCAGACTGTCATAAAGAATTGTTGGGAAATTTTGCAAAGTTTTTAGGATGAGGACTGGATAGTTCATTTTGAGTTCTAGCTCGGAATTTGTGAAGTTTCTCTGAGGAAGACAGAGTTGACAACAGGAGGCACTGGCAAACATTTTTGCGTCATTTCCTAGAGCAAGGTTGGATCAAGCTGCGAGGATTTGTTGGTCATAACTACACATTTCTGACAAAAAGTGCTGGCCAAGCAGTTGCTTCGGAGTTTTCCAAGGTGAGTGAAAAGTGGGGCAGCAGGGAGAGCGCCAATCAAAATTGTGCAATTTTCATAAAGACAGTAGGATAAGCCAACAAGGGGTTTGTCAATCAAATCTGCACAATTCTCAGAGGGGGGGCAAGGCAAGCTAGCAAGGAGACTACCAATCAAATCTTGGTAATTGCTTGAAATAGTATAGTGATAGGAAATAGAGGCCTGAATCACATTATTGTGTAGTTTTTGCAGATAGTGCATGGCAGGCAGCTAGGCAACTATTCCGTAGTTTTGGGGAGATTTACAACCATGGGTCATAATGTAGTTTAGGTTTTCTAGTAGACTAGAGGGAGGCTTGATTAGTGATTCTATGGGAAGTGTAGATTAGATCAGAATTGGGGACAACTTTTACGTAGTTCTGGGAGATATTCGACTTGATCAGTTCTAGGATTTCCTAGTAGAGGCTGCCCTAGATGACAACCTCAAGATTTGCACATTTTTGGGTAGTAGAGTAGGGTTACTAAGAGCTGACACTATGCAACGCAACTCAGTCAGGGTCTGGTTGAAGGAGGGTTGTCCATTCGACATATTTTTTAAGAAAAATGGATATTTGTGAGAGCAAGTGAACTTGTGCATACATGACATTGTGATCCTACACTTAGCATGACTCGACAATAGGACACCTCAAACCAACAAGACAAACATGTGCTCCATGGGACTGCCTTAAAGGTTAAGAGTGACAAGTGTGACACTTGAGATAGATCTTCAAATGATCATGACAACACTTACATGAAAATGTATGCAACTTTGTGTGTGAGTATGACCAATCTTCACATAGTGAAAACAAATCGTCCACACAAAGACAAACATTCAAAATCGCCATAACAAACTCGCAAGCATGACATAGCAATTAACATGTCAAAGGATGACTGGTGGTCAATCAAGAAAAAGGGTGTAAAACTTGACAAGAGCTCATGGAATGAGCCCGAGTGTTTGCAGCCATCAGGGTTTAACCTAGGAAGGCTCCAAATTTTGGATGCAGTTGAAACGTTTGGAGGGTGTTGTAGCAACTACAACACTTGGTGACACACTAGTTGAATACCAACTTCTCTATTTCTTTGTTCATTTTCGGTGCAAGGCCTTGGCCTTTTAGGGAGTGTTGATTCATTGCACTAGTTACTTTGGCTTTCCCACTTACCCCATGGAAAAACGCAGTTCACCTTGTACCAACTCAGTCAAACACAACAAATTTTTTGGCTATATCAGAGTGTTTCAAAATCGGGAAGGGTAGTTTGGTTCACAAGCTTAAGATTTTTAGAGTATAAGTTTTCATCTCTGGTGTTGCTCTACTACCAGAAGGCCTAGATAGTACCCTAGCAGAGTCACGCAGGAACACAAGAATTTCTCCACTACCAGCGAGTGTGGTCAGTACCCTGGTGGAATTGCTTGCTTCACCTATCTACGTATGAAGCCTTTCTCTTCTTTCACCTTTGTATTTTTTGAAAGAGGATTGTGCATATGCACTTATTTATTTTTAGGGTAGAAAAGGAATCTTAATTATTGAGAGAAGAAGAGGTTGTTCCTTCAAAGAAGAATGTAAGACCTATAATTTAGGTTTCCTCATTCAGTTTTTTCCCCTTCTCTATTTCTACAAGTTGGATAAGCTTAAACACACACAGAAAAATACTAAGTACAGGCACGGGGTTTCCTAGTTTTGACACAAGCTCATGGTTCGAATAGAGGTTCCCTTATAGACGGATCATATTTTTTGTCAAGGCTTCATAGTCAAAAGTTACAACCAATCATAGAGAAAATGGACACAGGACTAGCCAAGCATTGCAATGTCATAATACTCTTTGATTTCAACCACATATTCAAAAGCGAAAACATAGTATAGGACAACACTTATTTACATAAAAAAAATACAAGACATAAAAGAAAAGCAAAGTGAGGTTAAAACATCAAAGAAAATCAATAGAACAAGCAATGAAAAGACTATGTACATAGGGCAAGGCATGACCCAAGATCATTGAAAAAACATTTTGAATTTTGGCCATTGACAAGAAGGTTGTCAATCCTCTCATCAAGTGATTGTAGATGATACATGTGTTGGCGAAGTTTTTCATGAACCATGAAAGGACCAATCCATAGGGACTAGAACTTCAGGTGTTTTCCTTTGTCTTCGTGTGGTTTATCCAAATTCAATACTAATTCACCCATAACAAGGCTGGTGTTCCCTACAAAATTTTGATCGAACCATCTAATGATACAGTTTTGGTGGAGTGAAATTTTTTATTTTTCTTTCATGTTTTCTTCTTGTAACTCGTGTAATGTGTCCATCCTACACTGGACCAATAGACACAGCTTGCCTTGCGATTCTTGTGATAACTGGAGAGTAGGCAAGTAGATATTTGGTGGGAGGATGACTTTTTTTGTGTATACGAGGAAGCATGGAGATGCTTTCAAAGAGGGCTTGGGTGTAACTCAGTCAACCCAAAGAGAATTCACCGGAGAGGAATACTAGTTTCGCTTTTTAGAGTAAATGGTCTTTTTTATGATCCAAATGAGATTGATGTTGTTGGATTCAACAAGACCATTTCCCTACAGGTAGTATTTAGTTGAATGGTCAAACAGAATACCATATTGCAATGCAAAATCATAAAGTTTCAACAAAGAAAAGTAAGTTTCATTGTAAAAAACAAGTGATACAGGAATGCCAAACCTTGAAATGATGTTTTGCGGAAGGAAGATGATGAATTCTAGGTCATTCACTTGTTTAAGCAAAAATTCTTCTTTCTACCGCGTGAAGTAATCTGTAGTAGTCACGATGTAGCGGTATTGCCTTGATGAATGTGGGAAGATTTCCCCAATGATGTCTAAACCCCACTGTTGGAATGTTTCGTCCACTAAAACAAGATATAGCATGGTTGGTGACCTTCAAGTTCCATTGACGCATCGCTAACAGACCAGGCACTTGTGAGCATAAGCGTGTGCATCTTTGAACAATGTGGGCTAATAGAAACTAAATCTCATAAGTTTATGCACAATTGTGTTACCCATGAAGTGACCTTTGGCTAGTCCATCATGTAGATCATGTAACACTCTCTCTGAATCGTATGCCTCCAGGAACCTGAGAAAAATTCCATTTTGGTGCTTTTTGTAAAGCACTCCATGCACCAACTAGTAAGATAAGTCTTTGAGTCGGAGTGCCCTCTTTAACTGCATGGAAAAGTGAGAGTGAACTGTGTTGTTCTCAATGTATTGGCACACTTCTTCGTACCAAGAGTTATCATGTGAAGTGGGTTGTGCTCGCTCTACATTATAAATATCAGTTTCTTGCTCCCATCCATCAAGCTATTATTCTTCCTCTTGTGCATGTACCACTTTTGCTACAAGTCTATAAAGACCATGGCCCTTGACAGTCTGAACTAGCTTGATATCAAGATCATACTCATGTAGTCCTATTATTCAGTTCGCAGGTCTCTCACACAACTCTTGTTGAACAAGAAGCAATCTGACTGTTGGGTGTGGCATAAGGACTATGAAATGGTTTTTCAACAATAGGGTCTGAAGTGTTTCACTGCCTTTTATATTGTGTATTTTTTCTTATCCATGGTGGGATAGTTGAGCTCAGGTCCCTCCATGCTTGATCTCATGAAGGAGATGGGACATTCGTTGTTCATCTTGTCATGCGAAAAGAGTTATTTTTGCGGACAAAACTAACCTCCCTAGGAGTCTAAGACTCTCTAGTGACAAACAAGACAATTAAGAGCAATCCTTCTCTAAACATACATTATTCTATGAGAAACCAAGTGTTTTTCGATCCTACCTCAAGTCCAACGCTCGTTGCAGCAGTCCAGCCTCGTCGATCCAGATGAGCTCCTCCTTCACTTTGGAACCTGCATACACTAACAATCAAACGATTACATAACACCTGAATATTCCATAAAACAAAGCATATTCAACATATAGACCAAGGAGTATATGAAATAATTCATTAACAACGAATCATTGAGAAGAATGGACTTATTTGTATTAAGGAAACAAAAAAGAAACCATTACAACCTAAGCCTTGGTGTTGTGCAAGTTCCTCCCAGGGTCCAGCAAGAGTTTTCCTCTACTTGACAAGCTCACCCACTTCCAAATGAAACAAGAAAGGATGGTAATCTCTCCTCACAAGTTTATAATGGAAGTCCTAATTCCAGCAGCATCTACCCTTTGGAATGTTCAGCTTTCAACCTCCCCTCCTTTGGCCCAAGGCCTGTATTTATAGTGTTCTAGAGGAAGTTATTCAGTTCCAACATCAATGGGATACTCCCTCTTTTGGATGGGGTAGCTCCTCTCTTGATGGGATAAGTTCCTCTATCAAAGGGATGCATGAACCATCTGGAGGCGCTCAATACACGTCAAACACTCTTCTAGAAAGCTCTAGAAGTGACCACAAGTAACTTTTTTAAGATGAAACTCGCGCCTTTTGACCTTTACAGGAGTACGCACCCATCCCTTGAGTTACAGAGCGTACAAGTACGCAGGTACAATGATTTTGGGATGCGTACACGCAAGCAAGGTAGAGAGAACCTGCGTGCCCAGAGATAAACATGATTTTTAATGACTTTCTCTCTTTTTTGAAGTTTGACATGAAGAGTAGAAGTATAAGGCTTGACAAGGAGGATAATATGACTATTGATGGAGCCATATTAACTGGAGATAGTCATGGTGACAAATTTCAGTGTAACACATTGCCCCCTAAAGTGCGAAGCCTGTAATAGATAAGGGTTTTATATCATCTAGGAAGGGTGAAGTACTTTATCATTTCAAGGATTATCTCGTGGAGAGCTTGGTCAGAACCTGCAATTTTCAACACAAAATACATATATAAGATTATATCATCGTTGAGGTAGGCATTCCCATACTCAGATCAAAACTTTAACTAACAGACTAACTATTCTGATACAGGAATGATTTCATAATACATC
>APFE031271637.1:117493-147495 GCA_000404065.3 Pinus taeda | reverse complement strand
AATAGTTTCTGATGAACTAAGACTTATAGAAGTAACAAAATGATCCCATGACTCGGGCAACAAGCACAATAAAGTAATAGCTTTATCCTCGGATTGAATTTTTACTTCTATACTTTGTAATTGCACAAGAAGAATATTAAAAGCATTTAAATGATCAGCGATCGATGTACCTTCATTCGAAAACTGTACAACTGTCGCTTTAGGAGAATCCTATTGGTTAAGGATTTGGTCATGTACAGTTTCTCTAGTTTTGTCCACAAACCAGCAGTTGTTGTCTCCGACACGATATTAAACAGGACATCATCAGCTAGACACATTCGAATAGCACTTATCGCTCTTTCATCCATCTCGGCCCACTCATTATCTGTGATGTTGTAAGGCTGTTTGGATTTGCCCAACAACGCCTTTGCCACACCATGTTGGACAAGCAAATTGTACATCTTCACCTTCCAGACATCGAAATTATTTTTGCCATTAAACTTCTCAATTTCAAACCGGGCACTCTGAGTTTTCGCCATCTTGTATCAACCAAAAAACCAATAACCTCCAAAACCCAACTTTTAAATACCAGAAATTAAAAAAAAACTGCCTATGCCTTTTAATCACAAAAAAAATTGCCCCCAAAATCTTGCCTAACACTTCAATTAAATTTGAACAAATACACTTGCCAAAAATATTTTTTTAAAAATTGATGGTTCACTGTGATTAATTCCTCTGGACAAATAAAATCATAACCAATATGCCCTGGTCTTTTACCAAAATTGTAAGTTGTGTATTCAAATCCGCTTAAATCAAAGCAATGTTCACAATGTCCACAAGCGCTTCAAATTGGTGTACTCCAATAGATTTGTCAAGGATTAATAAAAAATAGATTTGGTACCGCTTAATGAGCCAGTGAATTCAAAAAATAATACCACAGGAACCACACCATTGCTGATCACAGTAAAATGCAAACCCGACGATTGAACAACGCTCCCACGCAGCAATCCATGATCCATGCACCAACAATCTACTGGAATCCACGCAGCAATCGAATACCACGCACCACGCACCAATTGAATATGCACCAGCACTAATTGAATACCAACGCACCAACACTTCTGTTGGATGAATGCCACGCACAAACAACATCACCAGCACTTCTTTTGGATGAATGCAATGCACCAGCACTAATTGAATACGCACCAGCACTTCTGTTGGATGAATGCAACACACCAGCACTAATTGAATAGGCACCAGCACAACACTTCTGTTGGATGAATGCAACGCACCAGCACTAATTGAATACGCACCAGCACAACACTTCTGTTGGATGAATGCCATGCACCAGCAACATTAGGCAACACCTCCCCACTCCAGTGCAACAGCGACGCCTCCATGCAGGTAAATAAATCTCCACGCAGGTTGGACAGCAGTCCAACACGCACTAGCACCTCCACACCTTTGCGCTCCACCTCCAGCACGCAAAACGATTATTTTTTTCTTCGCACAACAATTCAACTCGGCTAGCAATCTCCACGCAGCTGGTAAAAGACCCCTACGCACAACAATATGCAACTACCATTACGCAGGTCCACACATCAGCTGAACACGTAGTTCTGGAAACAATGACCTCCACCGCTACGCCAGGCCTCCAACATTGCTCTGATACCACTTGTTAGAGGCAGATATGTGCAGCAGGCAAATAAAACAATACAAAGTAAATATAATCACAGGAGACACAACAATTAACGTGGTTCACCCAACCAATCTGGGCTACGTCCACCAAACATAGGCATCGGTAATCTTTATTAATCAAACAGGAGATTACATAATTAATCAAATCCTCACAAACTCTCACACCAAAAAACAATCTGTATGGATACCTGTTTTATAGCAAGAAGAATCTAACTGCCTCATAAATCCTCTCACATCAAATTTAGGATGCATTAACTCCCTCCCAACAACCTGGAGCTAATCTAGCAACAAATTCCTATTGTTGTCACCTACTGAGATTTTTGCCTATTTTATATAAAACAGAAAATCTCAACATGTTCAAATACAACTTGCTTTAACTTTAGTATTGGTTTACGAAATTTTGAATTTTTGCTTTGGTTAAGAATGTGCGCATCCCCGCAAAAGCCCATTTGCACAATTAACTCGACTCTTTTTAAGAAATGTAGTTAAATAGTTTTTCGCGGTTTTTGCACTAATTAAGTCTGAAATTTACACATTTTTTAATAAATTCAATAAATTTGTAATTTAAATTTATTAAAAAAAATATGGTTTTTTTCTCATTAGTTTTAGAGGCGTCACGGATCTTGATCCTTCCTCAGTTCCGATACCAATTTGTTCGAAAAGCAGAAGAGCCAAAACACAAATTCACACACAAAACACATAAGTTGCGGCTCTTCTATTGATCACACAAAAACTTAATGATTACAATGAATCAGATGAAGGGTATTAAACATTTTCCGAATAGCAATTAATCAAAAATATCTTGACATGCAACCACACACTCAAGTCCAGTTAAGTGTATTGATCATACAAAAACTTAATGACTACAATGAACCGAATGAAGGGTTTACTAACATTTTCCAACTAGCGACTAACCTAAAATATCTTGACATGCAACCACACACTCAAGTCGAGTTAAGTGATATAATATCTTGACATGCAACCACACACTCAAATCGAGTTAAGTGATATAGACGAATTTAACAAGTTCAATAAATTTGTAACTTCGATTTTTAAGAAAAAATATTGGTTTTTTTTCTCTTGACCCTCTTCTCACTAATATTGGTATTTTTTCTCTTGACCCTCTTCTCACTAGCTCTGCAGGCACCACGGATCTTGTGATCCTTCCTCAATTCCGATACCAATTTGTTAGAAAGGCAAAAGAGCCAAAACACAAATTTCACACACAAAACACATAACTGCGACTCTTCTATTGATCACACAAAAACTTAATGATTACAATAAACCTGATGAAGGGTATTTAACATTTTCCAACTAGAAACTAACCTAAAATATATTGACATGCAACCACACACTCAATTCCTCTATCATTTAACTCAACTTGACTTAACAGCTAGTTCACTGGTTCTCTAATTTTAACCAACTCCTCATGCGAGAGTAATTAGCTTATTTTAACATAACAAAGAAATAAATACCATAAACACCAAGCCTTGGACTTGAGCAGCCCATTGCTTTCATAGCCACTAATTGTCATCACCCATAATTCGCTGAGAGTATGGAGATTGTTGACATTACAAAATGGACAATTATTGTTGGTTGTTCCTATGCAAGCAACCTTAGCCATATAACAACACCATGAGCCATAATCATTGATCATTGTAAGTTGATTAACATTTGGAGTTGTAGCCAACCACTTGAGCCTCACCCTTAAGTTGAGCATGACACTAGGAATTGCGCAGTTGACTAAGGGAAGAGACTTCTGTTGAAAAGTAATTCCAACTGCAGCGCTGTTTTGCAAACCGCCAGTACACTTCCTCGCACCGCTTTTGTTGAACGTCGGTATTCTTTGGAGGGGCTCCGATCACACTCACTTGTGGACGCGTGTCCTCAGTTAACTTGCCAAAACCACTCATTCCCCGGAACGTAAATCTCAGATGAAAGGGACCTCCGGGGGATTGTTGTCAGCCGTTCGATTGACATCAACGGTTGATGAACAGACCTGCCCCTTGGAGCATTTATTAGTTGACGTGAAGTGAAATTATTTTTTGACTGCCAGTACCGAAAATTAATATGTCCCCATGCTGAAGGATTTAATGAAATGTATTGTAGTGATAGAATGTAGGTAAAGCATTTATGTTATTTTAATTCAAAGATGTAAATTTTTTTTATTCACAGCACAAGTCAAACAAAAAATAGGTTATGTTGTCTTTATGTTATTCATTGAACTGTAATGTAAGGGAAGAGAGAGGCACAGTAGTGCGATAGCAAAAAGGGGTTTTACACGCACAACAGTGTGTAATATGCATAGAGTTTTTGCGATGAAATGTAAAATGCAGCAGCGTGAATGAATGAAAAAAAAAATTACACAGCAGTGTTGATTTTATTTTGTGAGAGACAGAGTAATTTTCTGGAGAGACAGTAAATTTCTTTTTGGAACTTGTGTAATCCCTCTGTTGGAGGAAGAAATTTGTTACTGGCAATTTTGATTAATGAATGCAAGTTTATTTTGGTGTGTGAAACTCTGCTCTTCATCTCCAGCGAACAATTTTTGATCATGTGGTAAAAACAAAGCATCATTCTCTGTTTTGAGTTTTGTTTGAAATTACCAAAAATTTCCAACAACTTCGATGATTTTTGCAGACTACCAAAGCCACGACCAACAAAAATAAGAAACAACAGGGCCAGAGAGAGCTAATCCATAAAGCACCATGAGCCTACATAGCTAGAGAGAGCTAATCCATAAAGCACCATGAGCCTACATAGCTAGAGCCTGCCAATTGTAATAATTTAGAGAACGCTCTAAGAGAGGAAGTTGGGGCGCCAATGGAGATTCCAGAGCCATCCTACGAGCAAGCGAAGTCGAGGGTTGACAAATGCAAAGACAATTGTAAAGCAAACACTTAACCTTATCGTCTGCCGAAAAACATCAAATTTAGGCACCCACCATAGAAATATTTTAAAGATGGGTCTAACTTTTAGACCAAATAGATTTTTTCAAAGATGGTCTAACTTTTAGAGCAAATAGATTTTTTCACGACTTTTTTTAGTTAATATTAATCAAAATAATCACATTTGTTTAAACCAGGCATATTTTAAATAAATAATAAAATAAATTTATATTCCTTTAAATATTTTAAATTCAATTAATTTTAAAAATTAATATTTAATAAAAAAATCAAATGAATGTTTTAACAAAAAAAATGCTATGTAAATAACATAAATAATAAAAAAATCTCTAGATAATAATTAACAAAACATAATCTTTATTAAAAAAATAATACATGGAGAGAATTCCGGCTACTTATATTGACCTCTGACCGTTTTAATTTGAAGTAGTTGTATAAATAATGAAAATAACTCACTTTGTGTTGATCTTTTATTTTTTTTATTGAAATAATTTTAAATAATATAAATAAATTTCAATTATTATAAAAATAATTCAATTTATTATATTAAAATAAATTTAATTAACCAATATTATAAATAAATAAATAAATTTAATCATTAATAATATAAGAATTTATGAGATGTGGTTATTTTATGTCGCGAAATATACGGGGAGCATTGGTTTATTCAATGTTTAACAATCTGGGGGAGAGTTGGTTTATTCAATGTTTAACAAAGAGTTGGTTTATTCAATGTTTAACAATTTGCTCCCAATACGAGCCATGTGTGTATCTAACTCATAACCTACTGTCACGCCCCCAATCTATTTTTTTTTCTATTGGGCGGGTGCGGCACCACCGTACGCTTGGTTTGAGCGTATATGGACTACGCCTTCACGATACTTGTTCCGCTTCGCTGCACAAATATTATCCTTATAACCGAACCTTATAATTCCTTAATTATAATTCTGTGTTCAATTATAAATTACAATTCCATAAACCGAATTACAAAACCATTCACCAACAATTATAACGCAATACCAAAACACATAAGAACATATACGCATAATCTGTTGGGAGGGGCAACTCCCGAAGAGTTCGCCCGAGTCTTTTATTATATCAACTTATAACTGTTCGTGTGCCGGCATAACGCCACGGCCACACAATAATTCGTTTACAAAGATCGTGCACCGGGTGTATCCTCCCCACGGCCTGCACCACAGGATTTACAGCAGACTTACAATTCATACACCGTCCGTTTACCGAGTGCGCACTTCGTGCGACTGCGCCAAGACCGGCGTAAATACACAGTCCACAATTCTGTTTATAAAGTCAGTGAGCCCGTGGCTTTCACTACAACAAACCTGTATTCAAAGGCTGTCCCCTTATTGCAATGGCGCACTTGATGTGCGGCCTTGCCAAGCCCAGCGTAATACACAGTCCGCCCAAGTTCGTTCGACCTTCGTTTTCCTCGACCCGAGCCACAGTCGTTACATCTGCGCTAAGTGTTTGCGCACCTCGACCTTGCTTCGCTGTCTTAGTGAAGACTTGGTTCGAATGAACTTGTTGTTTGTTGATTCGATGATCAATTGATGCCTCCAAATGTCCCTCGCTCCGCCATATATATATGCTTCTACGCCATCTTGGAGAGGGGTGTCGGTGGTAAAGCCGACCCCCGAATTATGTAAACATCCGCCCAAGCCGACGCATGTTTTATCGTTTCAAGCCATTGTGATTATTATCCTGGCGGGTCAGCCTTTGTTTACAAAGCCGACCAACGCCAAGGTATAAGTCCACTTGGCTTACGTGCTCGCCCACTGTCACGCATCCTCCATCACTTGGATCGTTCGCTCCATCGCTCCCCGCTCTGTCGCTGTTTGCCCATTTGGTGATGAACGGACCCGGTTCCGTTCGGGTGCACCCGTCGTCGTTCACATGACCGAACTGTCGCCTAACTGTTTGATCGTTCGTTGACCCGTTCGCCTGCTGAACTGACTTCTCGTTCGGTTCATTAGTTTGCCCGAACTGTTGGACGGGCGTGTGCCTCGCGCACCGCCCCCAGCATGCCACAGTCACTTTGCCCATCGTGTCCCGTTTGTGTATGGAGTTGGCAATTATGTCGTCCGACCCATTCCACTTTGCTCAACCCATGGACTTAGTGCCGTTTGTTGCTATCTGGTCCCGTGTTGGTGATACCTGTTTCGACCCCCAACCGGTTAGTGAATGTGCGGCCTCGCCCAGTGTTGCGCCCTGGTCGTGCCCGCTGCCAGGTGAACCACGTTTCGCCCGTCGTGTGGGTCGCCCGCTGCCGTGCGGAGCGCCCGATTCCTCAAGGCGTTACACGCTCCTCCACCCTAAGATGTTGTCGTCCCGACAACAGCCCATTTCGGTGGTCTTCAATGTAGACTCCTCCATCAAATGATTCGGCCTCCATTGGATCACCATGTTTGTTTTGTGTAATTTGGCCGAGTGTCACACACCCGTTTCATGATCTCTCCGTCCCGGCTTATGGCGAACCCCCATTTATCAGCTGCACGTTGAGACCATCATACCTACCCAATCACTCTTGAGGGCTCACTGCCTTGAGCAGTCAACAATGAGCCCAACCCCCACATCCATTAAGAAGATCGGAAAGTCAAGTAGCCTCCTCCCTGACTCTCGTCCATCCGTGTGTCATATTGTCGCTGTTCCCTTAAGTTTTCATGCGTAGCTTCAATCTCTCCTTTCTGAATAGCATCGGCCACTTCTGGTTTAGACGGACAGTTCTTAACCGTATGTGGACCTGCACATATCCAACATTGCAAAGGCTTCTTCTTCCCGGGGCACCCTGCCTAACCCTGTCTATCTGAAGAACTTGGTTTCAGGTTAGCTTGTTTCGCCTCAAGCTTCCCCCTTACCACGTTCTGTTCACATGTACCGCCAACCGATTCATCGACAAAGTTCTTAGCGCTAAACCTCCGGAAGTTCATAGTTCGTTCACGGCAATGTGCTTCCAACTTGTCAACGTAGTCGAGCTCTTCTTGCTCAATCACGACTACTTTCTTACCAAGGAGTCTCCTCCTTATTTCCTCCTCGACATGCTTGACCTCTGTCTCCACCTTGGACCTTTCTTCCCTTAACCGAGCCCTCCTATCGAAGATCTCTTGAAGATCTAGGCTATCTAAGCGGATTCCTTCGCCAACCGTGCCGAGTCCAATGTTTGTAGTGTTCCTGTATTGATCCCTGAGTTCCTTCAGCTCTTTTTTCAGCTTCGAGCAGCATTCCCGAATCTTGGCAATTTCGGTCTGCATCGCAGCCCAGTTCGAGTCCCAATCACTCACGTTCTTCAATACTTCGCACCGGGGTGCTTTGACTGCATTGTGGTTGTTATTGTCCACCTTCTTGCTGCGATCAACCTCCCTCAATGTTCTCCTTATGTCCTCTTCAAGCTCTTCCCTAGTGGCGAATCCCCACTCTTCAAAAGGAAGTGCCTTAGTAACACTTGTAGAAACCTTGTCGGACTTCTCCATTTTTCTCTGCTCAGATTCACCTTCAATTTCCAACTTGGATCCCCAAGTCCTCATGAACGACCTGCTTCAATCGACTCACCCAGAGCTTCGACACCAACTGTCAACTGCCACGAATGATCTATTCACCAGCTCCAACCGAGCTCCTCGCTTCAACCTTAGTACCGACTCCACGGCACCTTGTTCAAGCCTTCACGAGCAACCTTGCTCAACAGCTCCAACCGAGCTCTGATACCATCTGTCACGAAGTGCAGGTGTGTATCAGCTTCACTGTTCCAACGCCAGCACCGATACTGGCTCTGATACCATCTGTCACGAAGTGCAGATGTGTATCAACTTTCGTCTGCAAGCCAAACTGGCTCTGATACCATCTGTCACGCCCCCAATCTATTTTTTTTTCTATTGGGCGGGTGCGGCACCATCGTACGCTTGGTTTGAGCGTATATGGACTACGCCTTCACGATACTTGTTCCGCTTCGCTACACAAGTATTATCCTTATAACCGAACCTTATAATTCCTTAATTATAATTATGTGTTCAATTATAAATTACAATTCCATAAACTGAATTATAAAACCATTCACCAACAATTATAACGCAATACCAAAACACATAAGAACATATACGCATAATCTGTTGGGAGGGGCAACTCCCGAAGAGTTCGCCCGAGTCTTTTATTATATCAACTTATAACTGTTCGTGTGCCGGCATAACGCCACGGCCACACAGTAATTCGTTTACAAAGATCGTGCACCGGGTGTATCCTCCCCACGGCCTGCACCACAGGATTTACAGCAGTCTTACAATTCATACACCGTCCGTTTACCGAGTGCACACTTCGTGCGACTGCGCCAAGACCGACGTAAATACACAGTCCACAATTCTGTTTATAAAGTCAGTGAGCCCGCGGCTTTCACTACAGCAAACCTATATTCAAAGGTTGTCCCCTTATTGCAATGGCGCACTTGATGTGCGGCCTTGCCAAGCCCAGCGTAATACACAGTCCGCCCAAGTTCGTTCGACCTTCGTTTTCCTCGACCCGAGCCACAGTCGTTACATCTGCGCTAAGTGTTTGCGCACCTCGACCTTGCTTCGCTGTCTTAATGAAGACTTGGTTCGAATGAACTTGTTGTTTGTTGATTCGATGATCAATTGATGCCTCCAAATGTCCCTCGCTCCGCCATATATATATGCTTCCACGCCATCTTGGAGAGGGGTGTCGGTGATAAAGCCGACCCCCGAATTATGTAAACATCCGCCCAAGCCGACGCATGTTTTATCGTTTCAAGCCATTGTGATTATTATCTTGGCGGGTCGGCCTTTGTTTACAAAGCCGACCAATGCCAAGGTATAAGTCCACTTGGCTTACGTGCTCGCCCACTGTCGCGCGTCCTCCATCACTTGGATCGTTTGCTCCATCGCTCCCCGCTCTGTCGCTGTTTGCCCATTTGGTGATGAACGGACCCGGTTCCGTTCGGGTGCACCCGTCGTCGTTCACATGACCGAACTGCCGCCTAACTGTTTGATCGTTCGTTGACCCGTTCGCCTGCTGAACTGACTTCTCGTTCGGTTCATTAGTTTGCCCGAACTGTTGGACGGGCGTGCGCCTCGCGCACCGCCCCCAACATGCCACAGTCACTTTGCCCATCGTGTCCCGTTTGTGTATGGAGTCGGCAATTATGTCGTCCGACCCATTCCACTTTGCTCGACCCATGGACTTAGTGCCGTTTGTTGCTGTCTAGTCCCGTGTTGGTGATACCTGTTTTGACCCCCAACCGGTTAGTGAATGTGCGGCCTCGCCCAGTGCTGCGCCCGAGTCGTGCCCGCTGCCAGGTGAACCACGTTTCGCCCGTCGTGTGGGTCGCCCGCTGCCGTGCGGAGCGCCCGATTCCTCAGGGCGTTACACCTACCCTCTCATACCACTTATACGAGCCATGTGTGTATCTAACTCATAACCTACCCTCTCATACTACTTGTTGGGAATCACGATTTTCGTTAAACCAAAACCTACAAGTGTTAGTCAACAATCACATCGTCAAAGATAATTATCCATGAGAGGCGGTTACTCCATGTCGCAAAACACACGGGGAGCATTGGTTTATTCAATGTCCAACAATCTCCCGAGCATTGGTTTATTCAATGTCCAACAATCTCCTCCCGAACGCCAGCTAAGAATCCATGAGAGGCAATTAGTCCATGTCGCAAAACACAAGGGAGGGTTGATACTACTTGTTTGGAATCACGATTGTCATTAAACCAAAACCCACAAGGATGTTGATCAATAATCACATCGCAAGAGATAAAGATCCATGAGAGACTACTAGTTTAATTAGTAATGACAGTAATATTAGAATATTGCGTAAATTAAAAATCCTTCTAATAACTCTATTTACATGAAAACAAGTCCTAAACTCCAAAAAAAAAAAAACTATAATAACATCATGTTCAAAATCAACTTTAGTTGCTGATTCTCTTTCTAGAAAAACAAAGTACAATATAATTAATTTTAAATTTAAATATTTATTTAATTTTAAAAAAGTAACATTTCAATTACACAAACAAATATTTATGCAAGTTATTCTTACACTACATTCTTACCTAACTTATCAAATAATAAATGATATACAATATTAAATAACTTATCAAATAATGAATGATAATCACTATTTCTCAAAGACTACTCTAATGTATGGGCTACCAACCTCTCAACTGAAATATACTTTATTGTTATGCTCTCTCTTTCAGGGACAACCATAGATATTATTCTGCTATTGTCTCACGCTTCCAAAGGATAATCAGAGACAAAGGAATGAACTTAGGAAAGGATTATTTGATTGAGCAAAACTTTCAGATTTCTCTAAAATAGAGTTTTAAATAAATGAATGATACTATATAATAATTTTGATAAATATAATTTAATTATTTTAAAATATTTAAATAAATATAATTAATTATTTTAAAATATTTTGATTAAATTAAAATAAATAATTAATTAATTATAAAAAATAATAATTAATTAAAGTAATATTATATTTTAAAAGACAATGAAAATAATCATTGTTAAAATTAAATTAAAAAAATATTATTATCTTTTTAATTTTTTAATTTATTTTTAGAAATTTTAAAATAAAATTTACTTATCATAACTATTATACAAATATTTTGAAATTATAATTTAATGTGAATGTACTGAAAATATTAAAAAAATGTTATTATAAATTTTTTTTTTAAATTGTTTTATAATAATTTGTTTTAAGTGAATATTTTAAAAAGTGTCCAACTACCTATAATTTATGTGAATGTACTTAAAAACATTTTTTAAAAAGTTGTATTATACCATTTTTAAAATTGTTATTATAATTGTTTAAGTGAATATTTTTAAAAAGTGTCCAAACTCTGTATAATTTTATTATAGTACTGCAGATTTTTTTTCATGTTAATTTTCTTCTTTTTTTCAATTTTTTATTTTAGGATTATCACCTTATAAATATTTTATTATTATTATTATATAATTTCTCCTTAAACTTAGATGAAATAATATTTTATTTATTTTTATTCTAAAAGTAACATATTTCTCTATTTTGTCAATTGAGTTTTGGATGGTTGGAGGAAGTTTTGTTAACTCCTTACCTAGGTTCAAGTCTCATACTTTGACATGTTGTCCTCTTAGGTGAGTCTATACTAAGAGCTGGCTGGCCTAGTACCAGCAACCTCTCACTTGCCTCTTCGTTGAGAGCAAAGTTCACATTCTTCCCCTGGTGTAATACAGTCCCCAAAATCTATTAGCCCCAACCCTAATGGTTAGCTCAATTGGTCTAGGGCTCAATGTGAAGTTGTTTGATATTGTTGTTGATCAAAGATTCAACTCTCTTTATTTATTAAAAAAAAAATCTCTATTTTTTAATGATTTCTTAGAGACAAGGTATCTTTGTACCACCTTTGTTCAAGCTAATACATAGCCATGTTCTCAAAAGCAAAGACTCCATATCATTACAATAAAAATCTTTCATGTCACTTGGAAATTCAACCTAAAATTATAAAATATTTTGAAATTTATTTTATTTTTTAATGATTTTGAAATTTTTTAAATAATTCCTTTAGAAATAATAAAATGCATATAAATAAAAATAATTAACAAAACACATTATTACAATGTTATAATTACAAATTTTTAAAATACTTTTAAATTTATATTTTTTTAATGATTTTCTATTTTTTTTAAACAAATTTCTAAAAATGATGATGATGTTGATGATTAACGTCAAGGACTGTTTAAACTCAAAAGCATAGGCTCCATATCATTACAATAAAAACCTTTCATGTCACTTGGAAATTGAACTTAAATGCAAAAGATAAGAATTTCCTTAAGTTACACTTCATAGACAATTTTCAAATGATAAAATATTTTCAAATTTATTTTATTTTTTAATGATCTCTTAATTTTTTGAAGGAGTTGTCTTTAGTGCAATTTTTTGGACTTTCCCCTGCCAGAATCCAGAACCCACCAGGAAATCTCAATTTGTGTTATTTAAACTAGTCTTTTGACTATATATATTGATTCAGCACCCTGAAACCCCAAGGCACTTGGATTGGGCAGGGGTTACCCATCAAACTTGTGATTTCAATAAAATTTTGACTGATTTTAAAGAAATTGCACTGGAAAAACTCACGGAAAAAGCTTCCAAAAAGTCTCACTAAAGACAACTTGTTTTTTAAATAATTCTTTAGAAATAATAAAACACATATAAATAAAAAAAAAAATTAATCAAGCACATTATTACAATTTTATAATTACAAATTTATAATATTTTAAATTTATATATTTTTTAATGGTTTCTCTGTTTTTTTTTTAAATAATTATCTAAAAAATGATAACCTCCACTAAGACCAATGCAAACTCACAGAAAAAGCTTCCAAAAAGTCTCACTAAAAACAACTTGTTTTTAAAATAATTCTTTAGAAATAATAAAAAGCATATAAATAAAAATAATTAACCCAAGCACATTATTACAAATTTTATAAATACAAATTTTAATATATTTTAAATTTATATATATTTTTTAATGATTCTCTATTTTTTTTAAATAATTCTCTAAAAATGATGATGATGATGATAATTAACGTCCACTAAGACCAATGTGAATCTATCTGATCTCAACAAAAGAAAAAAAAAATAAATTAATTGTGATTCTTCAAAATCTTGTTTCTATGATAAAAAAGAAAGAAGGGAAGCCCACCACCAAAATCGCTATAGGGTGGCTGGCTTAATAAGTCAAGAAGATTTGAAATGTGACATAAATTAGGGGGTTGACTTAATGAGTCAAAAAGATTTGAAGTGTAACATAAGTTAAAGAATTGAAAACAAATGTTGGTAAGAACCGCACAATCTAAAAATACATTTTTTTTCATTTTCCACACTCTTAATATCGTAAATCTAGCAGATTCTATCATTAGTATGATAAAAAACATATAAATAAAAATAATAAGCAAAAAACATTAATATTTAAAATATTTTATTAAAACAGAAAAAACCAAGAAACAAAAACAAAAACAAAAACAAAAAACCTTTTCTTGAGCTCTATTATATTAAATAAACAAGGTATACATTGATGTGTTAATGTAAAATTTAAAATGAAGTGATATCTTTAAATAAAATTTTAAGATACATGAAACTTACAAAGTATTAAGAAAAATTTTAACAAATCCACATTAAAAATGAGTAATGCACTTATTTTTTGGGAGTTGTCTATAATGGGACTTTTTGGAGATTCCGGTAACGGAATCCGGCGGAAGAAATTGAGGTTAAATCTTGATTTTTAGCAGTTAAAATGGTTTTTTAACTACATATTTGGATTCAGCACCCTGAAAAACCCCTGGGACCCTTTGATTGTACAGAAACTAGCTATCAAACTTGCGATTCCAATAAATTGCTACCGAATTTTAATCGGAAAAACCCACCAGAAAAACTTTCAAAAAGTCTCATTATAAACAACTGCTATCTTTTTTGACCTACCCCGCCACCAGTAACTAATGGCATATAATATGGATCATATTACCCCATTAATCCTTGACCATATATCACCGAGCCACGACTAACTAATGGCATATAATAACTGTGATTATAAAATATTTGGGTAAAGATTTGGGTAACTCTTACCTGGGAGCAGCCTTCAGACTTCGAAAGTTGCTGAAGCATTTTAAATTTGTTTCGAAACTGGACGAGGTTAGAGAAATGTTGATACAGTTCAATCTTTTCAGCGTCCTCTGGAATCCCATTAATGGCTTCTCTGAGACTCTCGACCGGAAGGAACCTCCATCCATCCGCTGTTCGGTTCTGTATCTCATTGAAAAGATGAATAAAAGGCCACAGATCCTGGGCTGTTGGCTCGAGAATATCTCCAATATAAGCTTGAATCTGCGCGAGAAATGCCGACCCCAGAAATACTTCATATATTTTATTGGTGGCATGCTTTTCTGTACTGGATCTTATACCCTCCTGCGTTACAAGTTTGGTTAATTTGATGACAATTCTAGGCGACAGAGAACGGTTCTCTACTATCTGCGCCACCATGTGAAGCCCTTCGGGTGAGCTGAGATAAGAAATGAGATTCGTTATGGGATTTGTAACCTGGTTATCTAGCCATCTCTCGATTTCTGATGAAGATGGTGGGAATTTAAACCTGGAGGTGCGATCCTGATCTCGTGAAAATACAGAATTGTTGCCAGAACATGACTCACCCAGTGGGTTGTTGTTGCTTTTTGATCGCCAATTGTTGCTGCTGTCTGATCGCGTAGGTCGGGGCTTTCTGTTGAACCATTTATGACCAGTGGATGCAGGAGACTCCTCTACTTCAGACATTGGAACTTCACTGTGATGCACCAACTACGTTATTAACAGAACAAACAGCTATGCAGACTGTGTCGCCAAAACCCTCTCCTTTGCTTCTGTGAACAACCAGCGATACAATCTGCCATTATGCTTCAACAGCTTACCGCAAGTACCATATGAATGGGTTTTCAGTATAGTCATAAAGTTCGGCCATATCAAACCTAAAACTCCGAAAATTCGGTCGTACGGTTCGATTCGTGTAAAGAATAGTTTCAATAGCAGTATTCTATAACGCCACTTTTTGAAAGTCTTTCCGGTAAAAATTCGGTAGCAATTCATTGCAATCCCAAGTTTGATAGCTAGTTTTTGCACAGTCAATGGCTCCCGGGGTTTTTCAGAGCGCTGAATCCAAATATGCAGTTAAAAAACCATTTTAATTGTTAAAAATCAAGATTTAACCTCATTTCTTCAGCCGTATTCCGTCACCGGAATCTCCAAAAAGTCACATTATATACGGTTTTTTCTTTTTGACTAAAAGTTTCATATTAAAAATCTAAAAAAATATGCTAAAAATTATGAAAAACTATAGAATTTATGTTAAAATATTATAAAATTTAAGTTTTACATTAAAATATATGAAAAACTAGAGTATTTATGATAAAAATTTATAAATTAAGTTTTATATATAAAATCCAAAAATTTTATATTATAAAATCATGAAAAACTATAATATTTATATGTTAAAATTTATAAATTTCTATATTAAAGAGTTGCACTTAAATAATATTAAGTTTTTTAATTAAAAAATTATAATAATTTTCTTAAAATATTAAATTTATAACAAACCGTAATTTCTATAATTAAAAAAGCTATAAATTTTCTATATAAAAAAGTTGCAATAAGTTCATTTTTTTTAAGAGAAAGTATAAGTTTTTTATTAAATATTGATGAAATTTTTTATATTTAAAAATATGAAAAACTATATTTCTCTATCAAAAAATAATAAATTTCTATATTAAACAATTGCAATTAAATAACACTAAGTTTCTTATTAAAAAAATATAAGTTTTTATTACAAACAACAAAAAAAAATAGTTTATTTTTAAAAAATATAATTTTAATTTTTTTTTTAATAATAGAAATTACTAGTTTAGCATTGAAAACAAAGTCAAGAATTCAAATTAGAGGGGATCATTTTTTATGTTTTACACAAAAGATAATATGCACACATACTTGTAGTTAAATAAATTTGGATCTAATAAGAATAGGGATCGAGACATAAATTCTATGGTATTTAGAAATCACTTATTTTTAAAATTTACTGTTTTGGAAAATTTTAAGGATGGAAAATGATCTTGAAGTTTTAAAATATTGACGAATCTCACTAGACCCTAATATGTAAATTATAAAATGTTTATTGATATATTTATAAAATTGTTCAAATCTATAATGGTTTTATATATATTCTCTATATAATGTTGGCGATTTTAAGATAAAATAATTTTATATTATAAAATTTGGACTTATCTTTTTTAGAAAAAATGGTAAATCATTTTTTTAAGCATGGAAAATTAATCCACTTGCCAATATTAGCCCCTAAAATTTTTACAATGCGAATGTCTCATTCTTTATATTCAACTTCAAATTTGGAGTTTTGTTATTCATGTGAATAGATTTCACTTTGTGTTTTCTCAGTATTAACAAATTTAATGCATTTTGTGGTTCATTATTTTTGAATCGCCTTTATAAACATGAAAAGTTAAAGTTGGAGATAAGTAAACAAAGATATCTTTGAAAGAGATATAATAATTTTTTTTGAAATTTTAAATATAATCATCATTCAATTTAATTTTTTAAAATTTTGAAAATAAATAAGTAAATAATATATTAATTTTTTTAAGATTATGTTGTCAAGAATTTTCGATATTAAATTTTATATAATGGAAATTTTTTCTTTTCAATCTGGTAACTATGATTTTCACAAGACACTTACGTCTGAAAATACCATGACCGCTAACAGGTGCAACAGGTCGATTTGATTAGCATCGAGAAATATTTTCGATCTGTACCCAGGAAATTTAGGACAACAAGGTGGGTACTAAAAGTGCCACGTATTTCAAGCAAAAGCAGTGTTGAGATTCGGCAATCTTGGGTTAGATGAAAAGTAATCTTGGGTTAGATGAAAAGTACACGACATCGTACTGATATTTCTCCGTCACTTTTCACTGTGAATCCTCATCAATGCATGTGGTCCTGTCTCCCCAGGATTTTCTAACAGGATTGTATTTATGAATCTTTTATTTATTATTTATTTTTAATGAAATTGGGTAATAAATTTTTATTAAAATTGTAAATTTTAATTTAATAATTTAAATTGAATTTTTGAATATATTAATAATATAATATATAACTATTAAAATTAGACTTTTAAAACATAAAATTTGGGAGTCATAATTTGGATTGCAGATTTGATTAATGATGCACCATGCTAGCTAAGGTTTCAATCACTGCCATTTTCTGGTATCATTACGAAGTGGCGAGGAGATAAAAGTAATGACATCAAAACCAGGTAGCAATAAGAAATATTTATGGACAGGGTAAATAATATATACTTTATATAGAAATTAACGTGGTATGTATTGGGGCGGGTAATTGGGGTGTTTATGTGGAGGGACGAAAGGATGGCTAGGGTTTCTACATTCCTTGGTGCCGCCGTCAAACTGCAGATCTGCGAAGGGGAGGAGATAGTAGAGAATCCCTTGAGGAAATCGAGCGTCGGAACACCTGAACCGTATTCGCCGTCATGGATCGGGCTCTGCAGCGAAACAGGCCACAAGCCATCTGCATCAAATCGGACTCCGGAGACTGAACGGTCTGCTTACAGGTCATGGACGAGCTCACAACATCTATTTAAGGGGTATATTAATTATAAACCTTTTGCTCTTAATATAACAGGGCACGGCATGGGCAATGCAGCTCGCCATCGCCCAGATCTGCAAATAAAAACACAATACTGCCTTGTTTCGGTACTTTTAAATGCGTACAGAGGTAAGAACGAAGCGGATCGGCCGGAGATGACCATGCATGCAGAAATCAAACGGAATACTGCTCCCCCAAGAATAATGAGGGGCAACTCAAACAGATCCGATGACATATTTGTTATATGGCGCGGTACCGCTGAGGCACACTCAGGAACTAATGTGAATAAATCTGAGAAACCGACGATTGGAGATGGAGAGCCTTTCTATACATTGCCAGATCTGGAAAACAAAACGACAAATTGGGGCATGGACAAGGTCCCTGGAACCACTAAGGCTGCAACAGGATAAATGCGGACAGGAGGAAGAAAGCCCATCTACGAGGAAAGAAGGCAAATAAACCCTAGAACCACCATGGATACGCCAGATTTGGAGAACAATTATGAAAATCGGGGATTGCTTAAGGCTGATCCGTCAAATCTAAAACAAATATTCATCAGATCGGTAGAAGGCAGACACTGTTGTGTACAGATCAGGGAAGGGATGAATGTTTTGGAGTTAAAAAAGGAGATCCAGATCAAACTAGGAACTCCAACAGCATACCAAAATCTCTTATCCTCAGGACTCTACATGTAGGATCAACACACTCTCCAGCGCTATGGAGTAGTTAAAGATTCAACCATCATCCTCAACCTGAGACTTAGAGGGGGGTGCAAGGGAACCAACTCAAAAAACACAGGCTCCTTCCGCGATGCAGTCAAAGGAAAGGAACCATTGCAACACAGACCAACACCCACATCAGAGCTTCCATGGCCCTACATTGTGGAACATAAGACAGAATCACCTATGCTTACTGTATCACTGTCGGATGTATCAGACCTCTACTCAGATTTAATTCAGAATGCGGTTATATGCAGATTTAACGGTTATTGGCCCAAAGCTGATGCACTACATCAATGGGTGTATACATCATGGACGTCCAAATGTGAAATATATCTATGCCCTAAGGGATTCTTCATAGTCAGATTCAGCACAGAACTGGAACGGGATAATATCATTAATCAGGGGCCTTGGTTTTGGGGCAATGCTGGCCTCTTTATCACCCCCTGGTTCCCGGACTTTGATGCCAATACCGTGGTAGTTTCGACGATGCTAGTTTGGGTAAGGCTGCATAACCTCCCACTGCATTTTTGGCATCGAAAAGCTTTAACGGCCATTGGGAATTCCTTAGGAAAACATCTTAAAATAGATGAGGACAGAGCTATCCGGGGAATTTTCACATATGCCAGAATATGTGTAGAGGTGGATTTAAGTCAAGGACTCCCAGATCACATCACATTGAATTTTAACAATTCACAGTGGACGCAACAACTTGACTACGAGAACACGGCGTTCAGATGCCGCAACTGCTTGCAGACAGGGCACCTTCAATATGCATGCCCACTGACAAGTAAGGAGCCTAAAGGGAACAAGAAACAACAGAAAAAACCAAAAGGTTGGCAGCATACGGAACCACTGGAGGAAGAGGCACTAAACACGGAACCCACAGAGGTACAAAGGAGACAGGAAAAAACACAGGAAGAGAACACCGAAGGGTCCAAATTGGAGCCAAATAGCTTGGTACGGCAGCAAGAATTACAGCTGGAAATAAGTGGAGCCAAACGAGCACATAGCTCTGAAGGATCGAACTCGGATAAAGAACAACCTGTTTATACAGAGGAAAACCAACTTGCTATAATTGACCCCACTCCCAACACTGGAGTCTGGCGCAAAGTAGAGAAGAAAAAAGGAAGGAAAATATAGGGGCACAATTTATTTCTGTTGTTATTCTTGCCATTACAGGAACCAATTTTTTGCTACTTTGTGGTTTTATTTTCTGTTTGCTACCTGTCATTACTGGATCAGCCATATGCATATGCTTCAAGCATCTACAAAATGTAATTTTATCAATATGAATAAAATTAGGATTTTTCTTACGGGAAAAAAACGTGGTATGTATTGGGATATTGGGATATATATCTTGTGCTTTAAAACTGCAGACTGAAGAAAATTATATATATATATTATATAATATATAATATATATATAATATATAAAAATATATATAATATATAGGTTTGTGTAAGGTGTATATTGATTAGTTTATGTAGGAATTTAGGATTCATAAGATTTTGTATGTAGAAAGGGTGATTGTAACTCTGTAATATGATAGTATATATTATTTTTAAGATGATGTTAATTTTTAAAAAATATTAAAATATAAATATTTTTAAATAAATTAAATATATCTCATATAATAAAGTGTTGAGTTTTTTATAATTATATATATATATTAATTAATTTGTTGTAAGGTGTATATTGATAATTTAAGTTAGGATTTAGCATTCATAAGATTTTGTATGCAGAAATGATGATTGTATTATGTAATATGATAGTATAATATTATTTTAGGATGAATGTAATTTTTTTTTGGTCAAGTAAGTATGGAGCCTTCTATTACATATGTTACATGTCTTTGCAAGTGCAAAGACCCAAACAAGAACCAGCCTGTTGTGGGAATGCCATCAACAGGAAAAACAAAGCCAGGATCAAACCAATTCACCGAATTTATAGAAACTTGAAAACAGGAAGGAGTGTTAAACTCCCAAGGACTCTCTGTCATCCACTAACAACTTTAGAGCTTCTGTAAAACTAACAAACCCCTCCAAAAGTCACAGAGTTCCGCTAAACTTCCACTAATCCAGCCCCGACAGTAACATAAACCACAGTTCAAAAAATTTGAAATCCACCCCTCTAAAGAAACGACGACATTTCTTCACCATTGATCTATCCAAGATCCAACAGTCACAACACTTCCCAACTACGAAACATGTTCCTCGACTGTGAGCCGTTGATCTCGCTCCACCAGATCTAACGACTGACACATATTTTGGCCGGTTAACTTGCGCACTTCAAATCCGCCCGAAAAGCGGTTTCCCTCTCTCACCTTGCTGATATGTATCACTGAGTGAGTGGAATCGGAGCCAACTGGGAAATAACATTTACGGCTTTTCCTCCACCCGAAATCCACTTGTGGATTTCCCAGCTTGTTTCTACTACTCCGGACCCGACAGTAACTCAAGCCAAAATTTATAAAAGTTTGAGATCCGCCCTTCAAAAGAATCGTCGACACTTCTACACCGTTGATCTATTCAAGATCCAACGGTCACAACCCTTCCCGACTTCGAAACAATCTCCTCGATTGTCAATCACTAATCTCGCTCCACCAGATCTAACAACTCACACCTATTTCGGCCGGTTAACTTTCACACTCCAAATCCACCCGAAAAGTGGTTTCCCTCTCTCATCTTGTTGTTACGTGTAACTGTGTGTATGGAATCGGAGCCAATGGGGAATTATCGCTTACGGCTTTTCCTCCGCCCAAAATCCACTTGTGGGTTTCTCCAACCCACTTCTACTCATTAACTGTCGGGTAAATCCCTCACCCAAACACCATAGATCTGATTCAACTGAGATCTATCAGTCCAAAATTAATCTCCATGCCACTGCATCCTTGGTCTTCCTTCGTTGTCTTCGACCATCCGCTCAAATATGTTGGAATACTGATGCCAATACAATTTGCGGATTGCTACCAATCAACAAGCAAACAGTTAAGCAACCATGTACTCCCACCTGTCTCCTGAGCCTAATCAATCCAGCTTGTCGATCCAAAAATCCCTATCTTTGGCAGCCTGACAGAGGCAATCCTCTAACAGTTTGCCTAGGGGTATATGCTCCCGATTGAGCCGACTGTCCCTTTCCTTACTAATCACTCCTTCATTTGCCAGCCGATCAGTTAACATATTAGCTTTTCTTTTTTACATGGACAAAGTGTGCAGTTTTTAAGGTTTGTAGGTGGGTATAAATACAGAGAAAGACGTGTGATAGCCTCCAATGTTTCTACACTTTATCCGATGCCATACCATTGCATATTTTATTGTCCGCTCTAATAATCAATTCCGAATTTGCTTCAATGATGACATTGTGTGAGTTTGAGTTCACCAAGATTTCGAGGCATTGCTCTAAGGCCATGAGTTCTGCCATGTTATTAGTGGCCTTCCCCAAGTGGTCATGAAAGATCACCTTGATTCTTCCTTGCTCATCTCTTATACCACCCCCAAAACCAGCTAACCCTGGGTTGCCCTTAGACGCTCCATCTATATTGAATTTTAGGAAACTATGTGGAGGAGGCTTCCAAATATTTATATTTGCATTTATTTGGCTCACACACTTAATTATGCCCTACGGGCCTATAGACTGGAGACTCAAATGCAGTAGTATACACACATCTTGGGGCAGAGGAGGGTTCGTGGGAAGTTTCCACAACAAACTTTTCACTGTGTCTTGGAGCTGCCTTAAAATTTAATCAATTATGTGTTGGGGCTTTCTTGCTTTGTTCTTTAAGATCCTATTATTACGTTCTTTCCAAACATCCCAGATAACAAAGCTTGAACTAGAGTCCAAGCTTTATTGATGATTTCATTCCCTAAGAGGTTTTTCCTCCAATTCTTCAAAAGTGTTGGAGATGCTGAGTCTATCCCTATCAGTGTGCCTAAAGATTGAAGCCACCCATTCCCACACAATAGAGGTTAAAGGGCAGAGGTTGAGAAGGTGATCCATCATCTCCTCTTGTAAGCCACATAAATAACATTTGGATGGGCCAATGAAGCTTTTTTTCAGGAGATTCTCCCAAGTTAAAATTTTCCTTTGATGAACTAGCCAAATGAATAACTTTATTTTCATCTAGTGGGGGCTCTACCAAAGATTCTTCCATACCTTATCAAGGTTTTGGTAGTTAAACCCTGTTACTACCTGTTTAGCTTCTTTGAGGTTGAAGTTTCCTTCGGTGTTCCCTCCCCATCTTAGTTGGTCAGGCAAGGAGGAAACCAAAATCCTCCTTTTTTCTAGCTCCTGAGAAAGAGAGTCTGCCTGGGCCTTCAGAGGGCTCTCTTCACTATGGCCTAGATCCTTCCAAATTCTCCATTTTCCGGTGTTCCTTACCTGGTCCCAGAATTCATTTACCATGCGTAGACCTTTGTTATCAGTATCATGCTTGAGAGCTGCTAATTCATCCTTATACACGTTGGGTTCATGTTGCGAGTTATCCTCCTAATACCAAGCCAGGTTTCCATCTAAGATCTCTCAGAAACTATGATGTTGTACAATACCTTTATTTTCCTAGGCAAGGTTCCAAATGTGGGAGCCCTTAATATGCCCTGACATTCGAATGTGATCCTTCTCTTGCCAATTCTTGGCATATTTTTGTTTCCAAAGCTTGGCCTAGGGGGTTGTCGATTCCTTGATCCACCTCCACCAGAGTTTAGCTCTCGAAACTCTGCTGAGCGTTTCAGGGTCATGAAGCCCCAAACCGCCATGGCTCTTGGGTTTGCAGATCTTGTCCTAGGCCACTAGAGCCCATTTATTTTTATCTTCTCCTCTTCCCCATAGAAAATCCCTTTGTATGCTCTTGATCTGTTGTTGAACTCCTTTAGGAGAAGGAAGAGCTGAAAACATGAAAATGGGAATTGCCTGCAAGACAACCTGTGTGAGCACAAGGCGCCCCACCAAATTTAAAGACTTGCATGTCCATTTTCTGATCTTGTCCTGAATTTTATTTATTATTGGCTCCCATACTCCCTTGCTTAGAGGCTTATATGTGAGAGGTATGCCCAGATATTTGGAAAGTAACCGGCCCCTTTGAAACCCAAGAATCCTGGTGATGTTTCTTTAAATAGTAATGTTAGTGTTAAAGAAAAAAAGTTTTGATTTGTTGAGACTTTCCTCTGTGCCAGCTGCCATAGCGAAGTTATTTAAGATTTGTTTGATTGCTTTGGCTTTCCTGACTATGGGTATTCCCTGCAACATTGTGTCATCCACAAATTGTTGATGAGTATTTGCCTCACCATCCAAGGTGAGTTTGATACCCTGGATTCTTCCTTCAGCATTTTCCATTTTAATCACTTTGCCTAGCCCTTCCATCATTAGAACAAAGAGGAAGGGTGAGAGCGGATCCCCTTGTCTGAGACCCCTGGAGGGTGTGAAAGTTCTTGAAGGAGCGCCATTGAGCAGGCTGGAAAAATTGGTCATGGTAACTAGTGCCATAAACCATCTTATTCAGTTTTGGTCGAAGCCATATGCTCTTAGAACTGCCCTTATATAAGACCAACTTAGCTTGTTGTAGGATTTTGCTAGGTCTAGCTGAATGATCATACCAAATTGTTTGTTGCTTTTGAGAGAGTGTACCACCTCGTGAGCTTGGATGATGTTATTGAGGATTTGTCTTCCTTCCACATAGCCTGTTTGCTCCTCTGAGATGAGAGCTGGTAAGAGGGGCTTGAGTCTATTGGCGATCACCTTGGAAATAATTTTGTACACCACATTACATAAAGCTATGGGTCTGAATCCATCCGGAGTCATGGCTTTTTCTTGTTTTGGGATTAAAGCTGTGAAGGAAGCATTAAGAGCCTTCAGAACCTTTTTTGATCTTCTTGAGTCTTCCACCACCTCAAGGATATCCTGTTTGACTATTTTCCAGTAGGCTTTGAAGAAGTCTACATTGAACCCGTTCGGGCATGGAGCTTTTCCATTTTGCATTTCATTAATCACTTCACTGACCTCCTCTTCCAAAACTGGCCTGTTAAGATTGCGGTTGTCCTCTTTGGTCACCAGCTGAGGGCTGTACTAAGTGAAATTGTTGACGACCCTGGATCTATCCACCAGAGGCTCCTCTGCTATACTAAGGAAGTGTTGAAAAAGGACAGATTCCATATCTTTGTGAGAGGCGAGTTCTATCCCTTGAGAATCTTTGAGCTTTGTGATTTTGTTGTGTGCCCTGTGATCCGTGGTGGATTTAAGAAAGAACTTTGTGTTTCTTTCTCCCTCTCTAATCCACTGCACCCTCGACTTCTGTCTCCATAAATTTTCCTCTTGCCTGCACCGATTTTCCCATTCTTCTTGCAGAGAGTTAGCTAGATTTTTTTACTCCTCGGTAAAGCCATCTATGATGATGATCTGATTGATCTCCTGGAGTTTCTACTTAGCTTCTCTTTTGGCTTTGAATATATTGCCAAATTCCTTTTTGTTCCAATCTTTAAGCCTGGATTTGATATGTTTAAGTTTCTGTTGGAGTAGGAACATTCTAGTGCCTTGAATGTTCAGATCCTCTCTCCACTATTTGTCAATATTGTTGGTGAATTCAGGGTGAGAGAGCCAAGCATTTTCAAATTTGAAGGGTTTGTTTCACTTAAAAAGAAATCTATCCATCTTCAAAAAATTAAGTGAAACCCTAATGAGAAATGAAATTAAATGGGTTAGATCAAAATTAATAAAAACTTCTCAGAAACTACTTTCCTCTCATCTATACCTTTCCTCATATCTCAGACATGATCTATGGAAATCCCTGGATGCTATCACATTCATTAAATTTGATAAATGGATAACAAAAGACAAAAACAAAAAATTAAAAAAGTTGAATAATTTGCGCAAAGGTTGTTCAAATCATAGCTCGTACTCTCATAAAACTCATCTCCCTAATCCTGACAAATACCCATTCCCCTTAACACTAACATCACACAACCTCTCATAAACAACACGCAACCATTTAGTAATAACAGCGCTGTTACAAACAGTACACAACCTCTCATAAACAACAATAACATGCAATCCACAATGCAGTTCACTTTCAAACACCATACACAGGTCCTGCTTAAAGATACACATGAGGGAAACCACACTCATCTAGGTTTTTGGTACATAGTAGTTAATACTGAAAATAGTGCAGACATAAAAAGGATATTGGCAGCGTAGGCAAATCTAGAACTAGTCTCCTTTCCAATACCACGTCTAATGACAGAAGTACGCATATTGAAAACAACACAGATAAATAGAATGAAAATCAGAGCAGCGTGGGCATAGATTTTCTGGTAGTCTATCAACAAATTAACAATAACCAACAGCCGAACGCAGGAAACTCCAGCATCAGGCATATGGACTACAACGCAGTCGTAGGACATGACTGCATATCCACTTGTCGCCACAATGCAATTATGGGGCATGGAAACCACAACAACTTTCTCCATAGGAAAGAATGCCAGAACACAAAAGTTGGTTATTCGCATTATGACAAAATGTATTCTAGCATCCCTCGGCAACATCAAGGTCTAAAATCAGATATTGCCCAAGTCATTAACTTATCAGACATCCACTTAGATCATGCTACAGAATCCATCCTGAAGAAAGGTCTAAATTTTTCTATAACTCCTAATAAAATACCCGTGGAGGAGGTCATTAGTAATATTGAAGTAGCTATTAAAGACTTAGATATAGCTAAAAGTGAAGAAATCAGACAAGATATTGCTAAAATTCTTAGAACCTCTAAGCCTCCTACATCTAACATATCTGTAGAGGAAAAAAGAGCTCTAAATAACCCCAGAAAAAATAAAAGCATAGTCATCCTCAAGGCTAATAAGGGCAATGCAACTGTAATCATGAACAAAATCGATTATTACAATAAAATTGAAGAACATCTAAACAACAGTGGTTGTTATAAAATCATTAATAAAGATCCTAATGAGAAAATTATGCATGAAGTAATTAAGAAAATCAAAGCATCATCTCTAGATGACATCACTAAAAAGAAAATCGTCCCTAACAGTTCCATTATTCCTAGAATTTATGGTGCTCATAAAGTCCATAAAACTAACATACCTCTCAGACTTATAGTCAATACCATAGGTTCCCCTACTTACCTTCTAGCGAAGCACCTGGCCAAAAAACTTAGACCCCTGTCTAGTAATATCCCTTCTTATATTAAAGACTCATATTCTTTTGTTCAATGGATTAATAACATAGAAATGAAGGATGAGGATCTTATGGTTAGCTTTGATATTGTATCTCTTTATACTATGATTCCTATTGATGAAGCTATTAATATCATGAGAAACATCACGGATAAAGAAACTGTGGATCTTATGGAGCTTTGCTTAAAATCCTCTTACTTCACTTTCAAAGGTAAAATTTATGAACAAACCCATGGTGTGGTTATGGGCTCTCCTCTATCCCCCATTGTTGCCAACATCTTCATGGAGCACTTTGAACAAAAGGCTCTTAGATCATTTCCATACACCCCTGAAGAATGGAAAAGGTTTGTAGATGACATATTTTCCAAATGGATTCCTGGAAAATAAAAACTTGACCTATTCCTCAATCACTTAAATAGCCTTTCTCAACATATAAAATTCACTATTGAGATTGAAAATAACAACCAGCTTCCCTTTCTTGATATCCTTCTAACCAAAAAAGAAGGGTCACTTGGTTTCCAAGTCTATAGAAAGAAAACCCATACAGAACGATGGCTACATGCAAATTCTCATCACCACCCTAAACAAAAGACTGGCATCATTAAGACCTTAACCACTAGGGCGGCCAGAATATCTAATCTTGACCATTTAAATGATGAACTCAACCATCTTCACAAAGTGTTTGAAGTAAATGGCTATAATAGGAACACCATTAAGAAAGCTATGCACCTAACCCTAAAAAAGAATAATAATGATATCAAAGATAAAAATTTATCAACTCCTAAAGTCTCCCTTCCATCCATAAAAGGCACCACTGGCAAAGTTACTAAAATCTTAATAAACACAACATTAATGTAGCCTTCACCCCTGCCAACACCATCAGACAATTATTCAACCCAGTCAAGGATCCCATAAACCCTAACCGTCAAAAAGGTGTTTATGTTATTCCTTGCTCATGCGGAAAGGAATACATCGGTGAAACAGGTAGGTATCTTAACAGCAGAATCAAAGAACACACTGCCCACTCAAGAAGAGAAAGGACCTCAAAATTAGCCTTAGCAGAACATGTTCATTCTTCCTCTCATTACATCTGCTTGGAAGAAGTTAAACTAGTTAGAAAAGAAGACCACTATCTTAAAAGGAAAATCAAAGAAGCAATTGAAAAAAAGAAGAAGGAAGAACAACTTGAACCGAGATGATGGATTAAAACTAAGCAACACCTTGAAACCATTACTTGAAATCTTAAAGAATCAATAGTTAACTCATATCCCTTTTAATAATTTAATCACTCCTCTCTCATTAAAAAAATTAATAAAATATAAAAATCAAAACAACAAAGAAACATTATCTTACAACCCCTTAAAAAATTAATTAAACAAATTAATAATTAAAAATTAAATTATATTGAAATCATTTAAAAAATTAATTAATTAATTAAACAAATTTAATTAAATGAATCAAACAAAATAATTAATTAGGAAATTAATTGAACAAATTTAATAATTAACTAAACAACTAAGTAATTAATTAAACAAATTAACTAATTTTAATTAATAAGTTAGACAAATTAATTAATTAACTAAGCAAATTCAGAATTAATTAATTAATAAAACAAATTGAATAATTAACTAAACAATTAATTAAACAAATTAATTATTTAACTAAACAAATTAATAATTAATAAACTAATTCATTAATTAATAATAATAATAATAATAATACCCGGATGCGGGTGTTAATGTCTGATATGAAGTGTCATTACACCCCACGCTCAGTCCACATGCCTTCACGTTCACGACAAGTGGTATCCATGGGCTTCGAGCTGGCTTTGGGTTCCAGTACTTCCAGGTGCATTAAAGGCCCTTCAATACAGGGGCATTTTCAAGGTTCAGCTGACATTGCATTTATCATGGCGCAAACATTCCTCTGTTCAGATATGCGGGTTGGCACAGGTCTTGATAGTCTGGTGGTTCAGGGCAATGTGAAGCCGGGAAGCTCTGCAAGAACTATTCCCATCCTCGCAGACATCCCTCGCCCAATCTTCACGGGGATTGTGAACCCATCCCAGACTAAGGTGCAGGTGATAATCCGGCAACAGACTCTTCAAGGCAATTTCTCCTACGGCATTTGCAGCAACAGCAGCAGGTGCAGACTGGTTAAGCTTAGTTCGCATAGCTTTGCAGAGGTTATCATGCTCTTAATGGCTCCTTGCGCTGGACACAAGGTGCCTCGCAGGGGTGGTCATTCCAGTCAGACGAGCGGCACTAGACATAGCGGACAACCCAGTCCGAAGAGAATTTCACCTTTGGCATGTGCTTTTCCTCCCTCAGGTGCCTCGACGCATTCAGATGATTTAGATAACACAGTTCAGATAGCAACATTTCGCTACCGCCGCCGGACGAATAAGCCAGTGGTTAAAGCCCGCATTACTGTTATCTTTGATGAGGAGGATGAGGAGGAGGAGAGTTGCAAAAATGATTTGGGAGAGAAGACGCCAACCACCTCAGAAAATTCCTCCAAGGCCAAGGATAACTCTTACAATCCAGAAGTACATAGCAGAATTGAGGAGGATAGCACTGAAGGTTACTCGGTAGAGCAGGAGGAAGCCGCAAAAGAAATCAGCAGTCTCAAATGGAAAGAACCAATGGATTCTACTGAGAGAATTCTGGAGGCTCATATGGATCCTCATTGTAGCAAGTTCACCCCCACTCAGAGCGGCTTGAAGAAGGAGGAAGAGGAAGACTCTCTGGATTATGCTCTGTACCTCAAGCTGCCTCCTGGTTATGACCGCATCGAGGACGTTCCAGAAGGTGTGGAAGTAACTTGGGAGCCAGAACCGGTTCAGGCAGCTGAAGACCGGAAGAAGAGGGCGATGGAACGCGAAGCTGAGGCGAAGAAATCTCAAAGCAAATGACTACAGAAGATTCTGGGGTAAGCCTGCCCTCAGGCGAACCTCATCCTTTTTGTCTTTTTGCTATGTCTAGGCTTAATGGAATGTAGTCTCTGAAGTTTAGCTGCCTTGGGTACTCGGTCTATTGTAACAGATCTCGGGGTTTGGTCTTTCTAGAGGTTTTTTGTCTGTCTCAGTCAAGTTTGATATGTCCAGGTTGGTCCAGTTCCAGTTCAAGACATTCTTTTTTGATCTTTTGTATTCTCTGGCTTATGCAAGCAGAAATACCAGTTGTAATGAGAAAATCCATGACAGAGAGCTGAACAATAGCTCTCAGAGGTGTATACCTCTTGTAAATATTTTTGATCCTTTTTAATACATTAGCTTAGTCTTTACACAA